>NKCK01000308.1:0-37944 GCA_003946995.1 Fusarium oligoseptatum
GGCAGTCTAACTCGTGATGGCATGGGCGCTCAGAGCCAGGACCCGTCGCCGGGATGGACAGGGATGAACAGGGATCGGTGGGCATGGGGCAGGGCCAGGGGAGGGGAGCGGTGGGCGCTAAGTGGGCAGTGAGACATGGATGGGCGAGTGACACACACACGATGAGCAAAGACCCTGCCGATGCGTTTGTTGCATGGCTGGTTGGAGGTTGTTGATGGATGGATGGGATGGGATGGGATGGCTGGAGAGAGAAACACGGTCTGGTCTGCCTGAACTGGGGGACCTTTGATTCAGCGCGCAGTTTATTGACGGAGCAATAGTACCGGACAGCAGAAGCAACATCACATCACAGTCCTCGATGATACTCGCTCGAGCCGAGGGACGGCTGCAGCCGATGGACACGCTCTCTCGCTGCTGACGCGCTGGAGCTCAAGCTTGAGCTGCCCGAGTGCGACAAGGTCTAGAGCTCTCGTCTTTCGGGTCATCGCGTCACTCAAAGACCAGGGCCATGCAAGCGCAGCAGCAGCAGCAGCAGTAGCCTCGTCGCCGATCCCGCGGTGAGACAAGAAAGGGTCTGTCTTCCGTCGAGGATATTTGTCTCTCTGTCTTTCTTTGATGGCTGCAAAACCTCATCATGGTGAGGTGGGTGTCGGTGACCCCATGAGACCAGAAAAACTCCAAAAGGCTTCGGAGCTAAAATGGGCCCAGCTCAACGCCTTGTCTGCCGTCGACCTCGTCATGCCGACGAATAAGAGGCAAGCGAAATGCCCTCCAAAGCAAGGGTCATGTGTCCCACCGCCAAACTTCTGTTTCCCCTCGCATTCCCGAGACGAGACTTTGTGCGGCCTGGTCATGGCCGTTGGTATTCCCGGCTTCTCATGCTCCTCCTACTGTACTGTACTGTAGTCCTCCACGGTGAATATAGACGATGGCCATCATGAAGGCCAGCACTTCTGGTATCCCATCTCAATGTCCCATGGATCCAACGCTATTCCTCCCCTCCCGGTCGGGGAACAAGTCCCGTTCGCGGATCGCTCGCTAGCTAACCCTGTCATGTTATCTCTGCCATGACTTGGAGTGACGTTACCCCATATCCTTTTTGGCTGAAGTGCTGGCATGTCTGTCGGTATCCCGCCCCTGGCCTGTTTCCATAAATGGGAACAGCGAAATGAGCCGAGACCTAGAAAACCATTCGTCTTTTTCTTTTCTTCTTTTTCACCGCCTTAGATCAGGATCAAAGTATGGATCAGGATCAGGATCAGGTCTGTGGCTGCTGTCCCAGCCATCTCGGCTATCCATGCACGCACATTGATTGAATTGTTTGCGACAAACTGCAACCTCCCTCAAATTCCCCCAAACAGAAACACAGAGCTCTCACTCTGCGTCTATCCGCTTCATTGAATCTTTGCCATGCAGTGGATTCATGGCGTGTGCGCCAATCACTGCAGCTCGATGAGCGGGTGCCTGTGGCTTCCGTCCGTTGGTGTTGGTGGTGGCTAACAAATAGCAAAAAAAAAGAAGAAAAAAAAAAGACGGGGCCTTTTACCTTGCCAATCGATGAACCGAACGAACCCATCCATGGATCGTAGGGCGCGCCGTCTCACCAAGTACCGGCAGGGGTTTGTGAATCCTTTCGTATAAGTCCATCAATTGATGCATGAAGTTGGGTATTGCAAGATTTTTTGTCTTTCATTATCTGATTTATGCTGCAGCAAGGATAAATCACGATGTTTATGCGCGTGGAGTTCTTGATGTTTCATGGTAAATAGCATCAGGGACTACGTTTCGCTTGAACTTCTATTTGTTCCAGGGAGCATGATTTCATCCAGTTTTTTCGCTTGGCAATTGTATTCGTATCCGTAATAAATACAAGCAATTGCCTTTTTTGACCTGGTTATTTGTTGGCTTACCGTGGAAGCAATATCAGTCTGTCTACCCTGAAGCAAACCAGGACATCTACGCGAAGTATAAGAACCCGTTGAACTCGCCCATGTTAGGCTGGTCTCTTTTGTATTCTATTCGCTAATTACTATATAACTATCTATTGGTATTCTGCGAGCGGTCATTTGATACTTAGACCAGCACCGCACGCAACGAACAGCATTGAATGGGTCATGGACCTACATCCCACAGTGAATATAACCACCGATCCAGCTATAAGAGCTGATTGGATCTAACCAAGTTCAGTGATTCTAAAACCATGAATTTGTTGCCTCTATATAGCGGTTCATCTTGCACCTAGCCTAGACCAGTTTCAGGTGAGCTGGGACGGCTGGGTCTCGGGGTCAACAGAGACCTCAGATGAAAACCCAGGTACGTCACGCTCTCCCTTACTATTTGAACAATTTATTGGTACCTGGGCTAACCCCCTCAAGCACGCTGGCAATGATCCATGGCAACATCAAGAGCATGATTGCCACGATCTCCTATATCAGCCATCTATTGGAGAGACGTTTTTTCTCCTCTTACTAGCGGAGACACGAAGTTTCACAACCTTCGGGTCCAGGTGAACGGAGATGATGAGGGAGCCTTCGCCAAATTCCAAGAATATATATATTTCCTTTGCCGAGGAAGAGGCTCACGGAATGGCAGATGGCCACCTCCTCACCAGGGCACAGAGCCGCTTTAATTCAAGCCCGGCCGTGAAGTTGTGGCGTAAGCTCGGGGAGCGTCGTCAGGAAAGACTACCATTCCCTCATCGCGTCGGCTGGTGGCATATCCTGCAAGACGACCAATTTGAGCGAGGGCATAAATTTGATCTTGGCTAGTCCGAGAAGAAAGAGCGTCCTGGTAGACGTAAATCTGCCAAATCCCATTTGATTCTGGGTAGTATATAAACAGAGTGAGTACACAGGTGATGCAAGTCGTATTAGACATCTCGATCTAATAAACATTCCCAGGCACAATTGGAAAGACAGGCCCAAGCGGCTATCAGCGCTAGCCTCGGGCCCTACAAACTTCCATCCGATAGGATTTGGGTTGCGACTGAGTAAGTCAATCTCTCGCGTGAACCATTCATTCTATCTAACCAGCCAGACGGCCAGATTGACTCAGACGACTAGATCAAGGGAGTCCGATACGTCGCCGTTACCTGGGAAGGGATGTGGAACCAAGAACTTTCTATCCTGGGAGGCAATTCCCAACGAAAGAGTTAGGTCGGCATTACACGACGGTTCGCGACCATGGAATCGACCCGATCTAGACTACGGCTCACTGGTGATGGCTATCAGTCTGGGCCAACATACCCGGACGACGGTATATATACGAAGTTTTGATGGTTCCTGTATGAACCACAGCAGCCTTTCAGTATACAGGGCTTAGACATCGAAAGAGCCCTATACTATATCAATTCACACCGACCACCACCCCAGGGAGTCGGACATGACTGGGCCGCCGAGACGGGGAGGGAGACATCGTCTCGTAAATCCAACAACCCTCCCGCCCAAGAACTCAGGGGCGCAGTCTATATATTTGGGCTTAGATGCACCCAAACTGGACAAGAGCCTTGCCCGTCACATGGGACACTGTCGAGTGCACCTATACTGACGTCAGCCGCCAACGATGCGATCTATGTGAGCCAGAAAACAGTATTTGCCAGCCATAGGTGCAACAATATTGATATATCTAGCTCCACCCTAGGAGTAAGAATGGTGCTGGGTAAACCCTCGGAGTCCACCCACGACGACAGCGCAGACATATATATATATACACATTACTCACCATGGAACGACGGATGCAGCTTTGCTCCTTCAGGTGAAGCCCACAGAATGGTCAGGTTTGGCTATGGCACCCATAGCTGCTCGTTCTTGGGAGGCATGAGTACGCAACTCTACAACAGCGCGAGAGGTTCGCCTTCACACTTGAAGCCTCCGGACAATTGTGCGCCCAAAAAGGCACCGCCAACAAGCGATAGGAAATCACCTTCGCTACCTATTCTTTGGCGAAGATTCTCAGTGATATTGATGAAAGGCCTGCTTCTTCTTCTCATACTCTTGGCTGTGCCCCTTTCGGGCATTTCTTTGTCAAACATGTTAAACACCATTTTCATCTCGAAGACAAACGTATCACATCATAATAGGGTTTATTGCTGGAATAGGATGAAAATGGCTGGTTGTGGCAGGCGCAAGTGAATGCGCGGCTCCATGCATTGCATCAATAATTCACATCCGTTTTCTCCCCTGGTTTGGTCAGTCATTCACTGTCGTGCATTCACTGCAAAAGCTGCCAGGCAACAAAAATAAAAAACATCGAGTCTTCCATCTTTTTATTTCTCTATTCCTTCTTCATTTCATCACAATCACTTTCACGACAACGACAGTGATGATGGCTTTCCGACCCCTCGCCAACTACGCTGAAGCGATTCACTTCCAAGGCAAAGACGCCTCGGGCTTGACCAACAGGCCTTTCAACAATGGAAGTGCTGACGCTGCCCCTATCCTTCGCCCTCGAGGCGTTAACCGTATCCTGCTCTTCCCTGGATCCTTTAACCCGCCTCACCAGGGCCATCTGAAGCTGCTTCAGCATGTCTTCAACAACGCGGGCGACGACCTCAACATCGTTGCGGCCATCGTCATCATGACCGACGATGACCGCCTCAAGGACAAGCTCTGCACTGAGGAGAAGCCCTTGATCCTCTCCCGCGAGCAGCGCGCCAACCTCTGGCGCGGCACTGGTATCCCCGTCAACTGGGTTTGGATCTACGACAAGTCCGAGTCTGAGTGGGATACTTTCCGCACCCAGCTTTCCGGAAAGGTCAGAAAGGATGGTATCGATCTCAAGTTTATCCTCCTCGGCGGACCTGATGTGATCGGAGCTGGAGGAATGTGCAATCCCGAGTATTGGAAGTGCGCCGATTGTATCACTAGCGACATCTCCCGAGCTGTCGACTTTAGATACCCCAATACCCTTCGCCAGATTCCTGGCTGCTCTATGTGGGAGAGACTCACTTTCGACCGTACCAGGCTCGAAGGCCAGATCCGAGCCCGACTTCGAGGCAAGCCAGCCGCAGGTAAGTAGTCTCTCAAACGAGAACAAAGAAACAAAGCTAACATGACCTGACAGCCATCGAAGAAGCTATCTCGGCTGCCTTCGCCAAGCTCAGCAGCATTTCTGTCTGCCGCCGACAGCGCAAGCCCAAGGGGACTGTCCGATTCCTCCCCTGCGACCTCAACCTGCGCCCAAGTGAGCCCCCTAGCTCGACCAAGATTCGCCAGATTGTTGCGACTGCACCCAAGGAGGAGCTTCAGGCGATGCTGGAGGGAATTGCGCTCAGCCCGGCTATTCTTACCGAGTACATCAACAAGAGCCAGATTTGACTGCGCTGATATGAGTGTACTGGAGAACACGAGAGTGAGCATGGTAGCGGAGGGTGGAGGACCAAGGGTGGATTGTACGCTAATATGAGCGAGATAAAGGATGACTCAGGGAACAGAGAGTAGTGACTTTCAACCTGGACAGATGCGATGAGGACTGAGTAAAAATGAAAGGAAATCAGATTGCTAAATACATTCTCGTGTAGTCTGATGAAATGAAACCAATGAACCCATCAACCTTGGCCAAACTGCCGGCGCTGAATACCAAAACACACTCATGACCCAAGTAAACAAAAACAATGAAATCATAATCAAATCAAGATGTCTGTCTCGCACCGTGGGAAGGCAGGACGTCTTTTCAGAGCCCCAGCTTCTCACGGCACGCCGGAAACCTCTTAAGATGGCGATTAATTCGATCCTTCCGACTAAATGTCTGCCCACAGGCCTCACACTCCCCTTCCAAGCTCGGTATATTGTTCTCCTGTGCCCATATTTGGTGGTGAACCCAGTAGTGCCGGTTGCGGGCCTTGTTGTCTGCTAAGACTTTTCCGCAAGTCTCGTTGGACTGGCATGGGAACCGGTGATTGTGGATTGAACTGTTGTGCCGACTGCTCTGTGTTAACAACTGTCTGGATAAGTGAAACATTGGGAGGAGACTTACTTCAGATCGCGACCCTTCTTGTGCCATTTGTTACAGCACCGCTCATAACCTGAGTCCATCACTTTGTCAGTCAAGTCCAAAGCATTGGGTGCTTTCAAGATCAGATACGCACCTGCCATTTCCTCATCCGAACTGTTACCAGATTGACCACTCTCCCCACCGTTGCTTTGCATCCCGTAATCCATTCCCGCTTGAGAACCAGCCAAACCATTTGCATGGATATCGAGGCCGATAGTACTTGCTTGGTCCGTTGACTAAGTCGTTGAACTGGGAGAGGCTGTGAGGGATCCGGCGGCGACGTTGTTTGTGTAGGGGCTGGGGCTGGAGCCGTAGGCGTACTGAGGGCTGCCAAAAGAGGAGCTTCCTGAAGAGTTTGCGTAGATATCTTGGAATTCAATAGCGCCGTTCTCCTGCTGATGAGTAGGAAGGGGGCTACTCCAAGCTTGAGCATAGTGATAGGTCAGATCCCCGGCCGAGGGATCAGGAATCATGGACCTAACTTCTTTCTAGACGTCAGTATAAATAAAAATAATTGAAAAAGAAGATATACCCTCGTCAGAGAAGTTTTGTATGTCAATATGACCAAAATACGAGGTCATTTTGATTAGGCGAATGCTGGGGACTTGGTGCCTCGGAGTTAGTTCCACAGAGAGGATGAACGGAAATGCAAGAGATTGGATGAAACAAACCAATCAGTTCATGAGGGTGTAATTCAGATGAAGAGCGGATTTATCGAGTGTGACGCCCTGAATTGGTGGTTCACAGCGTTGGCAAACTGATGCTGACCAACACCAAACGAAGGGCAGAGAATGAGCAATTGTATCGAGACTCGGTGTCTGAATGGATCAATTGCTTCTTGATAATGATGAATTAAAAAAACACATCTTGAACAGGAATGCCTCAGGCTTTTATGTCTGTTTCTTGGCCCCCAATTCTTTCAAGTCCAAGTCTGCCTCTCAATTCTTAAACTTGTCGGCCTCCATCGCCCGGCTTTGCGATTGTCTTGGCTCGGACATCGCAAAAGCCTCAATTGCGGATCTCCAACAGCGCAAATCTGTAAGTGTATGAGTACACTGAAAGTTGTTGGTCGATGCCTGGTCGCCTTGCTGGGGAGGGGGAGGAGTGTCGGCTGCGGGCGTGATTGGGCTTTGACAAGTTGGTGGGAAGGCCCCCAGAGGGAAAATGGGCTCAGGTGAGTGACGTGTATGGCCGGCCCCTCGTTCGAATTGCTTCCAAATTGTTCGTTGCGGGTTTGCGATTTCGCTTTAATCTTTGCTGTGCATGTCGGGTTGAGGCATTGGAGTCGAGGGTTGTGCAATATAAATAGGAAGAGATGCCTTGTGTAATGGGAGTGAACAAACAATTCCAATTGTCCACCTCCAAGCCTCCCATCAACTCCACCAATCAAATTACACCGTAGTATTTCGTACTATCAACTACTATCCTCACCATGTCTCCCGCTGTTCTTGAACCAGGCAAGAGACCCGACTAAACACTGAGGACTTGTCTCCGCTAACAATCACTCCAGAGACCGTCCCCATGACTGTCAGAGGCATCCACAAGTTCTACGAACCTGCCGTTCTTCTAAACGCCCTCAACTTTACCGAGAGGGAGGTAGCTCCGCCTGGAGACTTTGACGCAACGATTGACACAACGGATCCGCAGCAGCTTTTCCAAGCCTTTGTCTACAAGCTAGGACACATTTGTGACAGCCATAAAGGTAACTATGGGGCGACCATCACTTCGTTCTGCGTCTTGAAGGATGAAGAAAAGGACGATGTTGCTCACTACTGGTTCGCTTCCAACCAGAGGACTCGCCAGGAGCTGGAGACCACAGCTGAGTACGTGAGGGAGCTTCTCGAGAGAGTTGGGGATCCGAATGGAGATCTAGTGAGTCTCAAGAGGGAACTTCTATCTGATGTCCTGTGGTTCAATCGACCAAGGCTCGAGCACTACTTTCGTCAAATGTCCGACAGGGCCACCAAGTGTCGAGACTCTTGCCTAGAAACGTCTAGCGATGAAAGTAAGTGCTCGATAACCTGGTATTACTTTAAGGATCTAACCATTTATCTAAAGACATGAGGCTTGCAACTAAACTATCCGAACTCCTCAAATTGATCAACTTTGACACCTCTAAAACGACCCCCAGACACTACTGTAAGCCTTGCGCAAATACCCCGTCATACTAAAAAAAGCTGACCTGTCGTATAGTTGTGCATCTAGGAGCTGGGGCAATCAGGCTTCTCGAACAGCTCTGCCGTTCACCAGAAGGAAAGGTAATGGCAGAGCGAGCCCGAGAAGGCCGTAGATTTGGAGTCCCAAGCCAAGAATGTTGGTCTGACCTTCAACACATGATCAACCGGACGACTGCGTACTCAGAGTCGGTTCGGTTCATCCTGGCTGCAAAAATTAGGTGGCCTAGACTGTTTGACAAGTTCAAGGTGTCGTTCATCGAGTCGAGTCAGAGGATGGAGAGACCTTTTCGAAACAAGAGCCAGACTGCCGACGGCATCGTCGGAAGGATGACCAGGAAGCAGAAGATGATCGACACTTTCAGGGAGTTTGCCCGCGAGCTTCAAAAGTTTAAACTGGACGATCTCATCATGGGGGTTTGGAAGGATCCCAATTTCCGACCAATTGTGCACGCCGAGGTGCTGCTTCTCGATCACCTTGACAAGAAGGGACTCTTGGAACCGCGATTCTTCTTCAACGAGTGGATGTACATTGGTAGCAGCAAGCCGACTTGCAAGCTGTGTCACCACTACTTCACACTGCATCACGTCCCAAATGTGGGACATCGACCTTCACATGGGAACCTGTACTTGAGCTGGCGCTTCCCTGATGTTTTTCAAGTCCCAAGGTGAAGCAGGAATTCAAAAGAGACAGATCATGGTCGACAGAGTGCTGGAAAAGGTTCGAAAGGAGGCATTCGACATCGTATCCAGAAAGGGGACGTCAAGTTACAAGGGCGATGACTCGTTCACGTACTCTGCTGCGATGCCGGAGAGATCGACTGTTGCGGGCTCGGCCGTTGATCTTGAGGACTTGGCTTCTATGATTGGGCATATGGACTTGAGTGACAGAGCCGGGGATTTTGACTGAGAGAATGGTGTGCCTCTCTATCGGGGTCCTCGGGCGTAACGTATGTGCTTCAGGGTGACCCCTCTGCAATCGAGGGCCATTGAGAGTGACAGTGGGAGATGGATAGCGAGAGGACATTATAATGGAGAATAATGCAATATCTCATTTGACTTGCTGAGTGTCTGAGAAAGGTCGAGTGAGCGCTAATCCTTTCCTCATACCTCAGGATCCTTCGCGTGGGGTATATGCAAGGCGACCATTTCTCCAACAGTATCACCAAGTTACGTCACTCGTTGATGGCTCGACTCATCGACTTATCCTTCACCATCATCACAGTAGTGAACGACATCAACATTATTGAGGATGGCCGAAGAGTTCTTTACCAGAGCTACGCCTAAACTGAAGGGCTATTGCATCTCAGACGAACAAATCGATTCCCTGAAAACATGCGTCGAGGGTCAAACAGCTGTTGAGGAAGCGACACAGGTATTGACAGCATATCCGTCAGCCTCATTAACACCTCTCGAACTTCAACAGAGGCTAGGAGGACTCTGGACCCTTCTTATCACGACCGCTGTCGGGCTAGTCGATGCCCAACCCACCATCATCTCAATATTGCAGAGAATCCGTACCCTGCCATGGGAAGAGGAGCCTACTGGTGAGGGAGAAGGATTCATGGACTTTGATGATGGTTTCTTTTGGCGGGAACTTACTGATTGGGCTAGTAGCTGGGCCGATGACTATAACCGTATGAGTAACCTGATATGCCAAGGAGATACAGCTAACATCTGGTTAGACTATGGCGCACAATACCTCATTGAAAAGTCTGAAGGAAAAGAGCGCCAGAAACGTCAAGTAGAGTGGATAAATGCCAACATATTCGCCGCTCGGCTCGCTTCAACCGGCGACAGGATAATCGCCTTGTGTGGTGCAGCCCTCGACACGGCTGAATACATCACAATGGGAGATCTCGAAAAGAAGGACCACGAGACAGACCTTGGATGCATCGAAGCAGCCGCACAGCTTTTTATACACGCGGCACCGGAGTTGCTTTGCCTTGTGAGAGCTGACCCTACCGCTAAGGACATACATAGTGTATGGAGCCAGCATGAACGTTGCCTTTTGGCGAAGGAGAAAGATGGTTCGGGAGACAAATGGAAGGATTGGAGGGAGAAATGGGCTCGACTAGTAGAAATGGAAAGTCTTCCTGACAGGACTCGAGAGGCTTCGAGGAAAGCCTTGGAAGCGATGGATCAGGCCAAGCAGTAAGACACTCGCTAGGCAGCGACAATAAAGAGATCACTCGAGAATGTAATTGAAGAGGACTGGGCTCGAATAATTAGCCTAACTTTGTTATTCAACCCATGTTAGGCGTTGAATAGGCATGTTCACCACAACCCTAGCCTGTCTATCCCAGCCTTTTTAACAAGCAACTATTGCAGGGACCCTTTGACTTGGGAAGATCAAGTTCAACAACCCAGGGAAAAATGAAAAGGATCATTCTCTACACCTTGAACAGCCGCATTAACAAAAAGCGTCTGGACACCACGCTCCAAAGGATATTTACCACCTTTAGAATGTCTCGTCTCACAACAACCATCCGCCTCATATCTCTTCACCCTTCCATACTTTTCCATAATCATCTCAACAGTATCAAACCTGCCAGCCTTGAGCGTTTTTGAGAGTCTCAATCATAACAGACTCTTTAATCCCAAAGCCTGTGAAATGTGATGGCGGGTTGGGAATCTTGTCGCGCCATAGGATTAACCTTGCGCCCCATTTATCATGGACGTGCCCGAAGCAGTGCATCGGGGGCTTTGTGTTTGCGACTACTTCGAATAGTTGAGGACATCCGGTTCTTCGGCTGCCGTGCAGGTCAAAGATGCCTAGTGGCGGTCCGTGGGTCATGACAATGTCGACGTCCTTTTTAATAGGCTATTCATGACCTTTTCTGGGATTATACTTGAAGCCCCAATTATTGATAGACGGGGTGTATGGACTTGCGTAGACTGTCAAGTGCGCTCCGTTTTCTAGGGTAAAATGGTGAGTACCTTCATCGAGGAACGTGATACCCTTGTCCATTACTTCGTCAAGCAGCTTTCTCGCTTCTCCAAAAGTACCATATTCTCGCTCTATAAGCTTAATATCGAGAGAATCCCGAAAACCCTCAATCTTTCTCCTAAACGTAGGAGTATCAAGGGTAAAGTCATGACTCCCTGCAATGACCAGTTTGAGGGGGGCATCAATACTCTCGAGGAGGCGGATAGCTGTTTGGAATTCCTTTAGCTTGGACTCTTTTGTAAGGTTATCGCAGTGAATAATTACGTTGACGGATTGCTTTGGTTTTCTATTCTCGGGGAGATGTATGCTATTAGTGTCACTAACGATAAGAAATCGTGTCTTTATAGTCTGGGACGCCATTTTTGCGATGCTTTTAGATTCGATGAGACTTGAATAAAGAGGACCGGTACGAAGAAAGAAAGAAAAATAATGATTTGTTTACACAGTCGGCTTGAATTTATATTCAGCGTTGAGGCATCCAAGTTACCTGTAATACATGATTTCATCACGCATCCCAACGCCTGACTGGAAAGTATATGCAGCAATTCCGCCACGAATACCTTCACCATGCTTCAGCACTTCGCTTAGAAGTAAGACCCTCAGAATCTTCCATCCCAGTAATAATACACAACACATTACAACCCCCGGACTCACCCCGGCATCCACGGCCCCGTAAGGTGGGTCTATGGATTCGAATCCCGGAAGACTACCGGAACATCAGAGATCGGATCCCCGCACCACGTGACAGCGCCGAACCATGGGGTTGGTCCACACTCATCACTTGGCCCTCCCTCGACCTTCCACAATCAACTTCACTCAACTCAATCATCACACCGAATCACATCGAGCTAGGCTCTAAGCATGCCAGAAGATGAGGAGCCAACTGCTGATCGCCGAAGGATGAGGGACGAGGATGTCCTTCCCAAGGGCGAGTCCTGGTGGGACAGTACCGCACTTAAAGTGATGGCACCGCTCCTCGTTGTTCTGACCATCTTTATGCTTGCATCTCCTGTAAATTTTTCTATTCAATCTTGGTTCAACAGATATGAAGCTCTCAAACGCAATTACAGTCTGTCCAGCCTTGGCCATGGCTAGGAACATCTCCCTTCACATGGAGGAGCCACTAGCACCTACTCCTCTACCACCGGCTCATGCGGCATCAGATGGAGAACAAATCATTCATATTTTCCAGACGCTTGGTCGATCAACAGTGTGGAAGAGCATTGCCAATATCACCTTTGAGGGAGACACCTTTGAGCCTGAAGGAATGGTACGTCTGAGTGATGACCGTTACGTGGTCAGTTCAGGCCATTGGACCGAACCTACCGAAAAGTATGGAAAGATTATCAACGGGACGGATCGAACACCTGGAAAAGGACTCGCTCATTTGATGGTTTATAATGGAAATGGAAAGCTTGTTGCTGATGCGACTATCACGAAGGAAGGTGATGATGAGTATCATAATGGAGGGATCGACTTTGATGGGCAGTATATCTGGGGAACCATCGCCCAGTACCGCCCTAACAGCACCGCATACGTTTATCGCACAGATCCCAATACTTTAGTACCTGAAAGGGTACTCAATTATGCGGATCATCTTGGAGGAGTGGTTCATGACACCCGCGACAACCTCATCACTGCTCTCAACTGGGGAGGACGCAATGCATCAACATGGGATCTCAAGACCGCCGAGACAGGCTGCGACGCGAGCCCTGAACCTAACCGCGTGGTCCGAAATCCAAGTTACTTTGTCGACTACCAAGACTGCAAATGGCTCGGCCACTCCAGATTCTACAACAGCAAGAGCATAATGCTCTGCTCAGGCGTTGCAACCATCGGCGGATACAACCTAGGCGGCATCGCGCTCATAGACGTCACAACAATGACACCCCTCGCCGAAGTCCCCATCAACCTATCAAGCGCCCTCGGAGTAAGACTGACCCAGAATCCAATGGACGTCAGCGTCAAAGACGGAAAGCTGAGACTTTACCTAATGCCGGACCAGCATAACAGCACCCTGTACATTTACGAGGCGCAGCCCGACAGCCCGTTTCAGTATGGCGGCGGGAGCTGATTGTCCCTTTCTTACATATACCCAAACCAATTTGGAGTTAGTTTTTTTTTTCAAGCTATTTAGGTGCCTGTTTCTATGGTTACGTGGATGACGAGGCTTTCCAGGCAGACTTGAAACGAAGGTATCGCGAAATGTCGGTGCCTTGGAGTTGACGGGTTTATAACGCGCGTGTCCATCTCAATTGATAATAGAGCTCATTTTTTGGGCAGCTTTCTTTTTATTCAATTGACTCATTAATATTATTCAAGCACAATCATGTCTTGTCAAAAGGACGCTTCACGAAGCCTTCAGTTCAATGATCTTCCTCCTGAGCTGCGAGATCTCGTCTGGGAGTTTAGTCTCCCCACTCATCGAGTCTTTCATGTGAAAGGAGTCTCAAGACGCCCTCAGGAAGAAGCAGCATCAAGACCAGCCAAATTCTTTCGCTTCCACATCCGCCACGCTTTCCCAGCAGCATTATCCACCTGCAAAGAATCCCGCGCCGTTGCCTTGCGCAAAGGCTTCTTCCTATCGCCTTATGCAAACGATCCAGGAGTCTGGTTCAACACGGAACATGACATGCTCTACTTTGACCGGAATCAACGCAATATGCTCCAGCTCAAACCTAACCTAGGGAGCATGACCATCTCTGGTTTGGATCAGGTCCTCAATGTTGGTGTTGAATGGCGCGCCTTCTTTCGGGATACTCCACGTCAAGGCGCAACAACGTCTCGTTACTGGAGGGCAGCGATTGAGACATTATATGTCCACATGCCACAGATGCGAACCGTCAACTACATTCTTCCAATGCTTCGACATAAAGGTGGAATGATGTGGGGACGAGAACCATATCAAGCAGAGAATTACGAAGCTATACTCACCCCACTCCCGGAAAGTACGCAAATCCCATGGGAGAACACCAGAAATCGGGGTGCCGATAGAGTACAGCTTCTCAACGACATTCGACATGACAATGGACTTAATTCGATGATGGTGACGTGGAAGGAGGTTAAGGAGGATATTGAAAAGGGTTTTGGGGAGGAGGCTGAACCTGGTGATGGATGGCAGGATCGTGAACACGACACTGATCACTATCCCCCAGAAGTGATTGGGTGGTGGTTACTAAGAGATGGTATTCCCACAGTTCACGAGAATCCTCAGATTCAGACATTTGATTCATAACAAGGGGTCTGAGACAACAATTTTGTTCATTTACATCTTATCGACACGACAACGGCCTCCATTTCATCAACTCGACTCCATACTCCTCGCTTCATCTCCACATCTCAGTGTGCCAAGTTTAAAATGTCAAGTGAACAACCTCAATGTTGTTACCAAGAGGGTCGAGGACAAAGGCGCCGTAGTAACCAGGCATGTACTCAGGTCGAAGACCTGGCTTTCCATTGTCCACAGCACCAGCCTTGCTACTCAAACATCAGCACCGCTCACTTCATGATGGGAATATCAACTTACATGGCAGCTTTATACCACTCATCAACATGCTCACGACTCTTTCCATTGAAAGCAACATGAATAGGTGCGACACGACCCTCAAGTTTGCCATCATACTTTTGAAGACCACCCTTGCAACCACCACCAAGCCAAAAATCCATTCCAGCGCCTTCAACGCCGAAGCCACAGAAAGGATGACCATAGTCATCTTCCATCTTGATGGTGTAGCCGAGAGGAGCGAGGATGGCTTTGTAGAAGTCGCGCATCTCGACGTAGTGGTCGCCGACGGGGAGTCCAAGGTGTCCGATGCCCATTGTTGCGGTTGTTGAAGTGATTTGTAGGAGTGTTTTTAGTGAATTGGTATGTTTTGATTGATGTGAATGAAGAGTGTTGTTGAGTTGGAGATGGGACTTGGCTGGTCTTAAGTATTTTGACTACAGTAACGCATTCACGGTGATACTTGTCTCCAACACGATACCATGTGAATGACCATCATTTAGCAAAATGGGCTGACATGCCAAAAAGGGTCAAATACAACCACATGCATTATGTTTAGATGTTATTGTAAATGTTATGTCAACGCTCAATATCGTGTTAAGACCCTAACATAATGCCACACTCTTGTCTTCACCATTTTGGCCCACAGTATAATACCCAGCCTATCCCGAGCTTCACCTTCCGCCACGGCGTTCATCTTATGTCCTCAATGTCCGCGTCGTCAAGCTAATCTATCCGACCCGGACATGAGCGGAAGTCCGCCCACCGCTGTTCCGGGGCACGTGTATTCGTGACAGACTCGCGGGTTCCGCGTGAATGAGTCACGCCTAGAAGGGGCTAGGAAGGGGGTAAAATAGTTTGGGATACTACGTACAGTGGAAGTGTGGGGTTTTAGGGGCGGTAAGCGGTGCCTTGTTTAGAACCGTTAGGAGTAAGCACCATGTTTGATGTTGTAAGCCATGAAGGTGAGATGAGAGCTTTCCCTCATTTTTGAAGGTAATGGTTTGTCATCTTGACATGAGAACGGCTATGAATATCCTGCAATGACCACGCTTTGGACTGATTCAGCCCTGAGGATGCAGATTCACGGTGATACTTGGCAAGGATGGGGCTGTATCCTTGCAAAGATTGCCCGGACTACCGAGCCTACGTACCCATGGCCATTCGGAGTGCGACACTATCCATATCTCGGGTGCCGGACATTGAGCAGTGCCGTTCATAAACAGTCTGATCCTACAGCTTCCTCTCTGTATCCCTCTCGTATCTCGTCTTCCTCAACGGTAATCCCGAATATGCAGTCATCTGACGTAGATCCCATCTCATTGCTGACACTCGGCCGAGTCAAAGCAATCTCATAAAAATAACGTTTCTGAGATAATACTTTAGTTTTATGCCAAGCCTGCATAAAAAAATCGCGTATGACAACACAACCACCGTATCCAACAACCAATTACTGAGGCCCAGCCCTATCCGCCAATGTCTCTCGTCAATTTTCGTATTCCCCGGACCCAAAAACTCGCCAAGATAAACACGTCTTAAGCGAGCTAAACGACTTCCCAACATGGTAATCTCAGCTGCCAACATGTCTTTCAGCTATCAACTTATCCCCTCGCTTGCTATTGCGATCTACATTCAAGTCGGCCTCTAGACACGTCAAGCTCGGCTCACCTCAGCCAAACACACATCAACATCCAATGGCAATCTGCCAGGTGAGCGCACAGAATTGCTTAAAAGGGAGTCAATGGTTTCTAGTGCTGACCCCACGGCGGCAGAGAACAAGACACCGCATGTGTGACAAGGAACAGCATCGTGAGGCCGACCTCTATTGGTCTTCTTTACTGATACGAAATGGCAAGGTCTCACTCTTGCTCATCCCTTGGTGATGCTACATAGCGGCGCAGCCCAACATTGCTAGACGCCATGTAAGCCGTAAAAAAAAAGTTCGCCTAGCAACCTTTAGAGACAAGACCCAATGGAATGAAACGAAATGACGGGTGCGGTGAGTATAATATCATGGGGAGTATCCCGCAGATCAACAGTCGAGACCGCTCCTCTCAAGCAACTCCTCTAGCCTGGTAGATATCGCCAAGATGGCGTCCTTTATCTCTTACCTCGTCTTTCTCCCTCTGCTTCTTCACTCATTCTTTACCTCTGTAGCAGCCAGTGGCCACTGGAAGCAGACAAAAGAGTTTGATCTCAAGATAACATGGGAAGACTATGCTCCAGATGGCTTCTCTCGAAAGATGCTGCTCGTCAACGGTCAATCTCCCGGTCCTGTCCTCGAGATTGATCAAGATGACTGGGTTGTCGTGCGAGTACACAATTACTCC
Organism: Fusarium oligoseptatum; assembly: GCA_003946995.1. Classification (NCBI taxonomy): domain Eukaryota; kingdom Fungi; phylum Ascomycota; class Sordariomycetes; order Hypocreales; family Nectriaceae; genus Fusarium; species Fusarium oligoseptatum. The sequence continues at coordinate 16,948 of NKCK01000308.1, forward strand.
CCAGAGAACATTACCATCCACTACCACGGTATGCACCTCGTGAACGGTTACCTATAAATATCACTGACCAAGTTTAGGCCTTGAGATGAAGGGATCCCCTTGGTCGGATGGTGTCCCCGGTGTGACACAGCTTCCCATTGAACCGGGATGTAGCTTCACCTACAAATTCCAGGCGACGCAGCACGGCAGCTACTGGTACCACTCTCACTTCAAGGGTCAGATTGAAGATGGTCTCTACGGACCCATTGTTATCCACCCTCGACGGGAAGACCCGAATCCCTTTCATCTCATCTCGAATGACTATGAGACTGTCTGCGCTTTGGAAGAGGCTGAGAAGCGTGTCAAGCCAATTGTTATCGCTGACTTTGTTCATCTCACTTCGAATGAGAAGTGGGATATGACGATTGCTGCTGGTGTTGAGGACTCGTGCTATGATTCGATCCTCTTCAATGGAAAGGGAAGGGTGGAGTGTATTCCTAAGGAGGAGGTAGAGGCAAACCTCAACGAGGTGCAGAAGGCGTATCTTAGTGCCGTACCTAACGGTGCCATGACTGACAAAGCGTAAGTAAACGGATACCATGAACTAAATATCCATCACTAACAGTTTCCAGTTGTCTACCTGCTGCTGCTCTCCTAGCCCTCGGCGGAGGAGGAGGCAACGAAGAAGCCCTCCTCCCAGGAACATTTTCCGGCTGCAAAGAAACAAAAGGCCAAATCGAAACCATCAAAGTCTCCAACAAACATCACAAATCAGCCAAATGGGTAGCCTTTGACATTGTAGGCGCCATCAACTTTGTCACCGGCGTCTTTTCCATCGACGGCCACGAGCTCTGGGTCTACGCCATGGATGGTTCTTACATTGAGCCTCAGAAAGTTCAGGCTATCACTGTGACGAATGGTGATAGGTACTCTGTTTTTGTCAAGGTTGAAAAGTCGGGTGATTTCAAGATGCGCTTTAATGCCAATAGTGCACCGCAGCTTATCACTGGACACGCCATTCTCTCTGTCGAAGGGTATGGAAAAGCTCAAGAAGCTGAAGCATACATCAACCTCGTCGGTCTCCCCGTGTCTGAGGATGTTGTCTTTTTCGAACAGCACAAGGCTTATCCCTTCCCACCGGATCCCATTTCTCCCACTGCCGATCTCACTTTCAACTTGAGCATGAAGATCGATGGCGCGACATATCTCTGGGCGCTTAACGATACACGACTCATGTCTGATGAACTTGATGTTCAGAAGCCTACACTCTTCAATCCGATGCCCTACGTCAACAACAACGTAACCATCTCGACAAAGCTGAATCAATGGGTTGACCTCGTTTTCGTCGCATCAATGGTTCCCCAACCTCCACATCCCATCCACAAGCACGGCACAAAAATGTACCAAATCGGTTCAGGAACAGGTGTCTTCAGATGGAATTCAGTCGAAGAAGCGATGAAAGAGATCCCCGATCAATTCAACATCGTCAACCCGCCACGAAGAGACGCATTCACTTCCCTTCCGGCAGAGAAGGACGTGACCTGGGTGGTTGTCCGATACCACGCCACCAACCCAGGTCCTTGGCTTCTGCACTGTCATATTAACAACCACATGGTAGGAGGTATGATGATGGTGATCCAAGATGGCGTAGACCACTGGCCCACCGTTCCTGAAGAGTACGCCCCGGGCCGTCAGGGGACACGTGGGAAGAAGTGGCACCACTAAAGAGTACAAAGGAGTTCTTTAAAATTCTACATGTCTAGTACATCATTATTACAGAATACATATTGTTTTAACTTTCGATACATACACAAAAGTGCGACTCTGTCGTGAAGCTAAGGGTGCTCAGCCGTCGAGGCTGCAGATGGGCTTTTCCGCTAAACCCAGTCGAGGAGGCAGTGCTGACCACCATGAATTCAGGTCATGAGAGAGACTACCTCCTCTTTTCACAGCCTCGTTTACGAATCCGTCCATCTTGTTTCATGTCCGCAAATGTAATAGTGCTTGTGTCATAGCGGAAGCCACCAATACTTGAACCTCCAACGTCAAGGATCTTTTAAGATCAACAGCTTCATTCATATTGATGCCACAAACTCTCCAACCATGGAAGGACCATCAGCGATACAAAAGCCATCGGCTAACGGCCAAATCTTTCGACGCGACCCCTCCGCAAAGCCTTGTATTGGATGCAAAAACGCTTCACTACGCGACATAACAGGCCACGGCTACGTTTTGGACATTGACGTGAAACAAACTCTACAAGAAGCAAAAGATCAAACAGAAAAATGAATGCTACCTGTGTTCTTTGGTATGGTGGTCTCTCAAGAATCGCACGGCCAAGATATTGGCAATGGATGACCCCGTCATCGCCCTTTATTGCAACCCCCCGTTTAGTACACCAGTTCAGCAGATCGATGTTATAGTCGTCAACAAGAAGAAGCGAGAGGATTTAGGTTGGGCGCTTGACTTTTCGGGTCTTTCGCATCTTGGTCCACCAGATCCAAAGCCATGGGTGACTAGAGGCCGTATCGTCTTGCACGCAGATCCTAAACACGGTAAGTTCTTTGTCGCTACCTATGGAAATATCGATACTCATTCTGGCTAGGACAACCTAAAGACAAGAGATGCCGTGTCAAGTTCCGAAAGATCGAGACCAATTCTGGGTCTCCAGCTTGCTTCGATCTAGCCAAGCAATGGATCTCAGATTGTCTATTCAACCACTACAAAACATGTCCATCAAATTACAGGTCACCTCTACCTCTAAGATTGATCGACGTTGGACCCTCCGACGGCTCTGAACCTCCCAGACTGATAACCACAGCTCCCGGTCAACGTGGGAGATACATCACCCTTAGTTACAGCTGGGGACCGACGCCGTTCTTTGCCCTGACACCGTCCAACAAATCTGAGCTGGAGCGATTTATCCCTTTTGATAAGCTTTCGGAGACTATCAAAGACACCATCGTCATTACCAGGCGCCTCAATGTACGCTACGTATGGATCGACTCGCTCTGCATCATTCAAGGCTCGGGAGAAGAAGCCGTCAAAGACTGGGAATTGCAAGCAAATCGTATGGGAGCCATATTCCTCTATTCTTTCCTAACGATAGCTGCCTCTTCATGCGACGATTCTCACCAAGGACTCCTCCGTGAACGCAACAACCTCTCCCGCTCATACTACGAGTTTCCAGCAGACAAGAAGGGTCAAGACATGGTCTATCTCGGCCACTGCAGCAACGCTATAGAGCCTCATTCATTAAATGAGCCCCTTCATCGAAGAGGATGGGTGTTTCAGAAGCCATTCCTCTGCGTCAGATCCATTTCATACGAAAAGGGGGAGCTTACTTGGAGATGTCGAGCATGCCAATGTCGAGAAGGCCTAATGGAAAGCGAACCCCTTCCACTCAAAGTCTCAGAACGCGACGTACCAAGCAACATCCGGGCCAACTGGAAATCCATCGTGGCAGAATACAGTAAAAAGACCCTCACGCATTCGAACGACAGGCTTCTAGCCATATCAGGACTCGCAAAGATAGCACAACACGGTTCACCAACAGACTACATCTACGGAGTATGGATGGATCAACTCGCAGAGTCACTCTTGTGGGAACATCGCGGTCATACCGTTGACAAGATGCGAGTTCATACCTGTCAGACGAAGCGTCGTACACCGTCGTGGTCTTGGGCATCTGCAGATGGACAAATCAAGTTTCTCAAAGGGGCTGACCCGACATATATCCAAGCCAAGGTCAAGGGCGAAGGTTTACTGATTAATGGATACCTTCGAAGTGTCAAGACGATCAGATTATCGACTTCGGGGAGTTACTTCGGAGGCTACGATAATTTTAGCCCTTGGACGAATCTACCGACGACGATGAAGACTTATCTCGACAGTGACGCGGTACCTATTCATCACCGACTACAACGGAATGAAAAGAGTCCTCTTGAGTTGGTGGATGTCTTGTTTCTGTACCTCGGTCCCAGTTCAGGACTCATCATCGTAGAGGCTGAGGGTATGGAACCTCTGCCTCGTCGACTGTTGCAATCTGTGTATCAGACCTTTGTGGAGGATAAAAAGTACGTTCGTCTGGGGTGTTTTGTTGGATATCCCATTCAGAGCAAGTGGTCATCTCGTGTCCTCCTGGTCTAGTTATCGGGTCGTGTTGTGAACCTTTCGGCGTTGGGAAAGCAGGTAGAATCTCGGTACACTTTGGTTACGGCGTTGAAAGAAACAGGCTTGGTATACATTATTAAAATACGAGACAATTAGAGACATCTTAGTCCCCCCCAAGTGACGTCTTCCACTGCGTTGCCATCTAAAACAGCCAAGTAATCACATTCTTAACCTTGGCCTGCCACCCCGTCTCCTCCTCCCCCTTCTCCTCAACAGTATAAGTATCAGTAACAAGATCCATTTCCTCAAGCCTAACAGTCTTTGTCTTTTTCACAAACTTCCACCCGAGATACATGATGAGCATGATGGGGAGTTCAATGTAGAAGCTGACAAAGCTGACTCCGTCAAACTTGGGGCTGAAGCAGCTCCACCCTTGCACCAAGACGAGGAAGCTGTTGAGGATTACGCAGAACCAGGGACCGTAGGGGTAGGTCCAGTTGCGGAAGGGGAGGAGGTGTGTTTTTCCTTGGACTTTTAGGGCGGAGCGGAAGCGGAGGGATGTTATGCCGATTGAGATCCAGCTTAGTTGATTGGATACGCCGACGATGCTGCGAGGTGTTAGGAGAGTGCAGGAATAATGGTATAGGGGTGCTCACTTCTGAAGCCAAGACCATAGTTGACCAGCGCCAATAAAGCTCGATCCAAAGCAAAGACCAGCAACGGCGCCAGTTACAAGAACAGCAATCCAAGGAACTTGATTCCTGTTCAATCTTCCCAAAACCCTGGGTGCATGGCCTTCCAAAGCTAGGGTGTACATCAATCTGACACCAGCAAAGAGGGCATGGTTTCCGGCAGAGAGAACACTTGTTAGAATAACAGCGTTGATGACACTTCCTGCGGCGTGAGCTCCGGTCATCTCGAAGACGATGGTGAAGGGAGAGGTTCGGGTTTCCTTGGAGTCGAGGTCGGGGTAGGTGTATGGGACGTTGAGGCCGATCAAGAGAACTGAGAGGAGGCTACGAATGTTAGCATCTGTACAATATATAGGACAGTTTATCGCATACTAGAATAGAATGATACGCCAGAACACGTTCTTGACCACCTTGGGCAGGTTCCTGGTTGGGTCCTTGGTCTCACCAGCAGTGATGGCGATACTCTCGGTTCCTCCGTCTATTGCTGTTAGCGGCTACCCTTGGAATTACTGACATGAGAACTTACAAGCGAATGATGCAGTAACAAAGACAGAGGCGAAACCACCAATGCCACCCACGAAAGGAGCACCGGGAAGATGCCAGTTTTCACCTCCAATGTATCTTCCTTCAGCATTACCACCACAGTTGACGACGATTCCCATGACAATAAAGACCTGGAGAATATTAGCCACCGTTGCTTGACAATTGTCCTTCCGGTACTTACAACAATGGTGATGACTTTGAGCAAACTAAGCCAATACTCAAGCTGCAACATGTAAGTAAATGATCCTCACTCTCAATTCGTGACTCAAACATACCTCTCCATATGCCCTCACAGAAATAATATTAACACCAATCAACACAACCCAAAAGATCAAGCTAAGAGCCCAACCCGGAAAGTTATCAGTCCAATACTGCAAAATGAGCTGAAGAGCAACCAAGTCAGAAGCAGTAGAAACAGCATCATTAAACCAATAATTCCAAGTAAGAGCAAATCCAAAAAGCATCATCAACAAAACGTCTAAAAATAAAAATCAGCAAACCCAATCATTCTTCACTCAAGGTTGTTGTTTACTAACCCTGCAAAAGTACAAAAACTACCAGCGACGGGGATGAAAGCTGCCATCTCTCCCAAACTCAACATGGTGGTAAACACGATGCAGCCCACGATTGCATACGCGATTAGGATGGAGGCTGGTCCGCCGGTTGCTAGGGATTTGCCTGTGCCTAGGAATAAACCGGTACCGATTGTGCCTCCGATGGCAATCATCTGGACCTGTCGCGCTGAGAGGGAACGACGGAGGAGGTCGGATTGGGTTGGACCCCGGCCGATGTGGTCTGCCGAGTTTTCGACATCGCCGAGATCTTTCGAGTCTGTGTTGTTTATTGCCATTTTTGTTCGTTTCTGTGATTAGACAATAAAGGACATGTCAAGTTTAGACTGTGATATTGAACTTCATCTTGTTGGAAACACTCATGTATTTGACTTTGCAAATCCCCCATCTTTAACGCCTAAAAAGGCAGTGCACGAGGAATTGCGTGCTCAGAGGTAAACCCACACAGATACTCTAGATTACCACTTCAAGCAGCCCTTCAAGACATGATTCTGGTTCGTTATGTAACGGATCGTGTCAGATGCGATCGTCACTCCATCCACTAGACAGAACGCGGAAGGTCAGTAAAAAAAGAACCCAAGGATTTCACCAGGCAATCCTCTGTAGGATCGACTACTAGGGTTCTCCGATCCTTTGGTAACGTCACAGTCTTGTTCGGCTCGGCCGTGCCGTAGCAGCCACACGCGTAGCATACGGGCCGATCTCTTAAGAAAAACCTCGTGTTGTCCCCGTGCTTTCGAGTGTAGGTAGGTAATAGATTGCTCTAAAAACTGGGACCTTGAACCATATGGTAGCCTGTATTTAAACATAAAAACGATGTCGCCATTCTTTCGCTCGTTGACAACATTGCCCTTGACTTCTCTTGTTGAATTAGTACTCACGAGATGTTTTTCAACAAGGAGGCTCTTTTTTATGAAAAACCCCTGTCTCCCAAGCTCCCGTCTTGGCTCGAACGTTTTTTTTATTCAAGCTAAGCCCTACGTCGGCTCTGGGCATTCATTTTGGATAAAGGAAAGGTCATGCCAGTCTCCATTCGCCGTCGCTTTCCGAGAATAATTCTTTAAGCCGAGCTCATCTCGACCATCATTTTTTCCAACCATCGAGAGGAATTGATTGTCGCCTTCGCTTAGGTCGAGTCCATCCATCATCCCACGCGCGGTCGTAGCGAGAACCGAAGGAGCATTCGATGAGCACATGTTTTTTGGAAATGTCAATTCTCAAGTATCATTGTTCAAGGCGACAATGTGGTTGATGATGGCGCAAGACACGCTGTTCATCTCAGACTCACGCAGTTCGGTCGGCTGCGGAATCACCTGTTCAGATGCATCAAGTTGATGCTCTCACTTTGCAAGAACAGTTCTCTTCTTTCATCAAACGTTCATCTTTTTGCGCCATCTAGTATTTCTATTGATCCACGATCCTCCAAGACCTCCAGCTACGAAGGCCCGATCGCAGCCAATGCTTCCAACCGCCCAACACACAGTATCTACCAGGTCTAGGGTGGCGATGGCAACACCAACGGTTCAGGCTCATCCGAACGTTTCAAGTTATGCGATGAATCAAAGGCCAGCACTCGTTATCGGATTTCTCACCAGGTGCAGCTCCCGGCAGCTTCTCCCAAGGTCGAACATCTCTTGTCTTCCAACGCGATGTGGGAAACGACCTGCCGCGTCCACGCCATCCGGATAGATGCCCATCAAGGCATGTCATGTTACTAATAAAGCGCAGAGTCTAGATATCATCAAAGTTAGATTCTCAAATGCCAATATTAATCATTTCACCATCTCCCTCGTTCAGATTTGCATTCGTCTCGACTTGAAAAGCGGACATCATACTCCTTCCGGGTATCACAAATCATCGACGACAACTTGAACGATTCCAATGGTTTGACGACTTTTCATATACTTCAAATACTCCTCCCACCACGCTAAAGTGCAAGCGAAAGTACCGATTCTCACTCTAGACGGGTCGGTGAGCGGCTCATGAATCCTCAAGAACAACATCACGGCGCAAAGGCGACGAGTTTGCCAGGCTTCAGGAACCAACTCTGGTCTGATGATGACCCCCTCGTCTTTATCAACGAAAGAATGGATATTTGACAGAATGGGTTTTTTTTTGGCAGCCACAAATCCTTCAGCGGAAATACGAGCCCAAGCAAAGCAAGATGTTGAGGCAATTCAGACACATCCCCCGCCAAGTGTCACAACACGTCTCACACCTCACAGACCAAACACGCAGAGCAACCACATCAATCCAACAAGCAAGATTAACGTCAAGCTAAAGTCCCATATCCTCTCTTACCATTGGACAACTAAAGAATGCCCCCATCTCAGCCGTTGTGTCGAGACAAGGTTCTCCTTATAAAAATAAGCTTGAAGATTACCGAATTGGGCTCCATTTGCCGCTCTCATCCTTTTCAGCTGCACTAAGAAGCGGATACCCTCAAATGATCCTTAGCCAATGTTTTCCAATTACAAAGAGTGTCCTGTGCTTTTCTTGTCTGTCTTGGAGGGTCTTGTAATCTCTCCTCGCTCACGCCCCGTTGATCTTCTTCTCATTCTCTTGCTCGTTCATCCACTCTCTTTCAACTCTACACACACTCGCTTCTCAGCCACGCTCCTCACAGCAAGCAAAATGGCTTCTCTCCGCTTCATCTTTGTCATAGCCCTTTCTTCAACACTCGCACACGCTCAATGCTATTACCCAGACGGCAAAGATGCTACCACCGACAAGCCCTGCCAACCAGACGCTGAAGTCTCAGCCTGCTGTGCAGATGGCTACGTCTGCATGTCGACGGGAATGTGTCAGTTCGTCGATCTTGAAGGCACAGGCAGGTTTGCTCGTGGTAGTTGTACAAACCAGGACTGGTCTAGCAGTTCTTGTCCCAACTATTGCATCGATGGGGATGAGGCTGGAGGTGCGGACGTGACGAGGTGTCAGGGATATACGGATCGGTTCTTTTGTCCCAAGAGTCAGACTGCCAATGTTTGTAAGGATGAGTCAAAGGCTCTCCTTTTATCGGGTAAGTTGATGTTGTCCTGGCTCGTTGATTCTGTTTGCTAACTATGGGAAGAACCTACTGCCATTACAACCATTCTTGCGGCATCAAGCACCGTCCAGTCTACGAAGTCTACGCAGTCCACGGAAACCTCTGAAGCAGCCACTACGACATCAGCCCAAGAAACAACATCAACCCCCAAAGACGAAGAGACCGGCACCAGCGCATCCACCTCACCAAACGAGACAGGACCAGCAGACTCATCCTCAGACTCAGACTCGGGTCCAAGCCCCGCGGTCCTAGGCGGAGCAATCGGCGGTTCAATCGGAGGTTTTCTCCTCGGCGGTTTCGGCGTCTGGCTCATTTTCTTTCTTCGAAAGGGCAAAGTTGATCCCTCACGTGTCGTCCCCGAGCCTGAGAACGGATACAAAGATAACCACCAGCCGGGACCAAAGGCAGAGATGCCGGCCGAGACGGTTCCTGCTGAGCTCCCGGGATATTCGGTAGATGATCGGTCACGACAGGAGTAGATGGTTGAGGTTTCATATTCTCATTCTGGTCAATCCTTCTGCTTCTGGAGAATAAGTTATTGAGCGTTCCGCAAGTTATAATACGTCCATAATTTAAATAAAACCAACTTACAAACCCCGGAAATGGCACCCCCAAAAAATACATTAAAACCCCCCAGAAAAACGCCTCGTTAACCAATCCCATGCCTCCCAAATGCGAAATGCCTAGTCTCATCTCCTGGTGGTGGCTGTTCCCCACACAGCCACGCTTACGGGCTCATGATAGCTCCAAGATCGTAGGCAACAAGATGCCTAGATGTTAGGCTACAAAAGAAGTGTCCTTTTTTCGTTACATTTACCTATATATTGAGCCCAATTCGGGTTCTTGTATTGCAAATCCTTGCAAAATCAAGTCCTTGTTTCAAACTGTCAGCATTAAAAACCATGCTCTCTAACCTCGCATCCAAGCTTGGCCTCACCTCTTCCTCCTCGTCTTCTTCCTTTGTCATAAAACCCATAAATCCATCCAAAATGGAAGATCTACCACGTCAGGTAAAATATACCAGCAGCGATGTTGTCATCCCAGATTCATTCCTCACTACTCCTCCTTCTACACCCATAACATCACATCACATCGACTTTGCCTCTTCTCCTCTACCTCAGTATCACGGCCACACCGCCCTCATCCTTGACAACGTCCTATCTCCCCAAGAATGCCGCGAGCTCTTATCTCTGGCTGAGGCTTCTGTGCCTCGACAAGAAGGCTCTTCAGCGTGGAGACCGGCGCTGGTGAGTCTTGGCCCTGGTTGGGAGGCTCCAGCGCCGGGATACCGTGAGAGTGATCGCATCATCTGGGATCAACAGACAATCGTCGATCGGCTATGGGAACGATGTGCTCAAGCTAAAGGGCTACGTGAGCTCTTGGCCGTGATCCCACCTGATCCCTATATGCGTGGAGGAAAATGGAAATTCAGCCGTTTCAATGAGCGGATGCGATATCTCAAGTACACACCCGGACAGTACTTTAAACGTAAGCCAACCTCCCACTCATCTACTAGGCAATTCTAACCATGAACAGCTCATTGCGATGGTCCATACTACTACACCGAAGGCGAGGGCATCGAGTATGAGACCTTTTACACAGTCCACCTCTACCTCAACGACTCAAAAGAGCATAACCCCGAGTCAGACCTCGAAGGCGGTGCTACCTCTTTTCTCGAGATGAGAGGCGACAACAGACTTGACGTGAACCCCAAGCAAGGAAGCGTTCTCATCTTCCAGCACAAGGGACTCTATCACGAGGGAGCAACAGTTCTCAAGGGTACAAAGTATACCATGAGAACCGACATTCTCTACAAATGGGTACCGACAATGAAGAAGGCACAAGTGATTAAGACAATGATGGGACGTGAAAGAGGCTAGATTGTAATTAGACGCATGTAGGCGCAATATCCGTATTCATATCATATCTACCGCTGCTTAGGCATTTTCTTCTCCTCCATAGCTTCAATATCCTTCTTCTTATGGAAATGCGGTGCCAGCTCCGAAAGCCACCTGGGCTCGATCGGCATCACGCTGCGCATATACTCCTTTGTCGTCTGCACAAGCTCAAAGTATACCACCATCTTCTCCGGTGGATCGATGGCCATCAGCACGCTGCTTGGGTGGATCCATACTGTGGTGTTGTTCTTGACCGTTCTGTAACTGTCGCCACTCTTCTGTAGTCGCGCCGCGTTGGGGAAGAAGCCAGCCGTGATGGCTCTCTTGATCGGACGGAGGTTGGACGCTCCACAAGTCGAGGGGGCAACTTCGACACGCTCACAGAGCTTGGCCAGCTGATCACGGACATCGCGCGCTCGGGTCAAGGAACGTTGCTGTAGAAAGTTCTCCTTTGACCAGACAGGAGAGAAATCACTGTCTACCCATTGGTTCCACACATTGAGAAGCGTGATGTGATCACCTCCATCCTTGACCGTAAACCGGTTGCGAGCGCTGTCTGCATGAATCTTCTTATCCTTGGGTCGGAAGAAGAGCGCTGAGGCTTCACCAAGCATCGAGACGATGGAAAGGACCTCCTCCACGCATCCCTCCTTGTCTGCGGCCAGCACAGCCTTGGCAAGCATGGGGTCAGTAGGGAATTCAGCCATTTGACGGCCAAGCTTGGTCAACTCTCCACGATGATTCAACGCTTGCAGAGCAAACAGCTGATTCAAAGCGCCGATGAGAGCTTCCGTGGGTGGAGGGTCCATGAACTCAAACTCGAGCAACTCGTTGATGCCCAGTGACTTCAGCTGAAGCACGACACCATTCAGGTTAGTCCGCTGGATTTCAGGAGTCGTCGACTCGTCCATTTCGTTCATGTACGCAAACTTGGTGTACAGTCTGAAGCACTTTCCAGGTCCGACACGTCCAGCTCGACCACTCCGCTGATTGGCAGAGGCTCGCGAGCAAGGAACAACAACTAAGTTCGACATGCCAGTTGCAGGATTGTAGACGTTCTCCTTGACATAACCTGGGTCAATGACATAGACAATGCCATCAATGGTCAAACTGGTCTCGGCAATGTTTGTAGCCAAGACAACCTTGCGAGCTCCATCTGGTGTAGGCTCAAAGATCTTTGACTGAAGTTCTGATGGCAGGTTGGCGTAAATGGGACAAATGACAAGCTCCTTGATGCGACTTCCAAGCTTCTTTGCCGTTTCTGCAATTTCTAGCTCGGCTGCCTCAATCTCATCTTGACCCGTCAAGAAAATGAGGATATCGCCCTTGCCCTGCGTGGTATGAATCTGGAACGTTGTCGTAATCGCAGCAGCCAGATAGTTAGCCTCAGGGGCGGGTGTATAGTAAATGTCCACAGGATATCGTCGACCGGGAATATTAAAGATGGGCGCGTCGTCAAAGTACTGTGCAAACTTCTCTGCGTTCATGGTAGCCGAAGAAATCAGCAGCTTAAGATCAGGTCGTTCTCGAGACAGATCCTTGACCAGCGCCAACAGAATATCAGTGTGTACTGTCCGTTCGTGCGCCTCGTCGATCATCAGGGCAGAATATCCTCCCAAATCAGGCTCCGTCATGAACTCTCGAAGAAGCATACCATCGGTCATGTACTTCAGAACGGTCTTGTCGCTGGTGCAATCCTCGAATCGAATCGTGTATCCAACTTCGTTGCCGACCTTGACACCCACTTCGTCTGCCACACGAGCTGCTACACTCATGGCTGCCACTCGTCGGGGCTGTGTGCATCCAACCTTCATGCCGTTCTTGGTGTATCCCGCCTCATGGAGATATTGCGGTAATTGCGTTGTCTTTCCACTACCAGTCTCTCCAACAATAACCAGGACCTGGTATTGTTCCAATGCCGCCAGGAATTCGTCTCGATACTGGTAAATGGGCAAACTCTTCCTCGTCTCCTGGATGGTCAGGGCCTTCTTCTCCGCCGCATCGATTTGTGCCGCCAAGAACTGCTGCTCCTTTGTCAACTTTTGGTCATCACCCTCCATCCGTGAGTCTAGGTTCCATTGGATGTACTGCTCCTCATCCATCACATAGTCGTAGTCCTCATTTTCTCTCTCGGCGCGTTGAATCTGTGCCTTTGCCTTCGAGGCCTGTTCTCTCTCCCACTCCTCATGTTCGGTGACGAATTTCTCCTGGCCGTATTCGTCCTTTTCAACATATCGCTTGTAAAGTGCCTCCTCCTTCTTCTTGCGGTCCAATTTTCCCTTTTCTGTGATGTAATCCTCCGGCATTGTATATCCATCGCGGTGGTCGTCAATCTTGAGGCGCTCCTCAGCCAGGCGCAAGATCTCCCTGTTCTTGGCAAACTCGGCCTTTTCCTTCTCCGACAGTCGCACGCCACTCCTCAGTTCAGCCGTCTCCTCAGCGACCTGCTTCCGTAGGAGGGCAAGACGTTCTGCCTCTCGCTTCTTGAGATATTCCTGTCGCGATCGTTCTCGGATGTCGGGGAGCGCCTTGTTTCGTGCCTCAGCATCCTCAGCGAGTTTTCTCCTCGATGATTCTCCCTCTCTTTCACCGTGTTTCGATCTCTTATCGTCCTTCTCCTTCAGTCGCTTCGCGAAGGCTTCGCGCTCTTCAATGTCCTTCCTCCGCGCCAGTTCTTCCTTTGCGCCGTCTGAAAGGTCCTCCTCCTTTGGCTCATCGTGACTCAGCTTCACCCTCTTGCTAGCCGACTCCTCAAATTCCTCCTCCTCCTCCTCAGGCTCGGAGGAAGGTGGCTCCTCGTCTCCCCATCGATCGTCAAAATCGGCCTTGTCATCGCGTCGTCGATACTGCTTAGAGCGGCTGTGGTGTGATGAAGATCCTCGACCGGGAGACCTCGAGCGACTGCGATCGCGACGTGACCTAGAATGTCGGGATGAGGATTTGTCGTCTCGGTCGCGATGTCGATGCCTGTGCTTCTTCTCCTTGGAAACTTTTTGAGGGCCGACCTCATCCTCATCCATAGGGAGGAGAGCGTACTTTTTTGAACTCATGGCGATTACGTGATGAGCTTCTCCGTGATAAAAAGTACAAAAAGAATCGTCAACTTTATACCTGGAATTGGTGAAATTCCAAGTAGACCAAGCTGAAGGCAGAAGATGCAGCCCCAGGCAGAACAAGCTCCATCGCGACGCAGTTGGCTGACGCCCAGGACCAAGAATTTAGTTGCAGGATAATCCGACAATTAATCCGAACCTCCAATAATAACCCCCCGATAAAAACGCCACATGCAGGGGTGCTTCAGCGATAAGCCCGATAGCGTTCCCAAAAGAGGTAGTACCTTGTCTTGAACTGGCAGCAAACGAAGCATTGATAACACGCTGGTATTTCTAAGTCGATCTCTTTGTTCTCCGGTCCTTTGGTCATCTTCTCGCCTCTCACTCCCGCCACGTCGCTTCTGTGGTTTTCGCTCCTTCATCGTCAAGGTCGCCTTCGAAGCTGCTTTCCTTCGATTTTTAAAAAGTTTCATTTATTGCGCACACGACGGCGCAATGTTGCTCCACGGAGCGGCCATCTTGGTCCTATTAGCTCTGGTCCAGCTCGCTGTATGCGCCGAGGACTACTACAAGGCACGACATCTTGAGGAGGCAACCAGACGCTCGTGACTAACAGTTCTCTAGATTCTCGGTGTTGATCGGTCAGCTTCGAACAAACAATTGAAACAAGCATATCGCCAACTGTCAAAGAAGTTCCACCCCGACAAGAATCCGTATGCCCCTCCATGAACCCCCCTCCTCGATACCATACTAACCTCCCTCAAGTGGTGACGACACAGCACACGACAAGTTCGTCGAAGTTTCAGAAGCCTACGATGTTCTAAGCGACGAAGAGACACGCAAAGTATACGACAAATGGGGTCACGATGGTGTCCAGCAGCACCGTCAAGGCGGCGGCGGCGGAGGAGGCCACGACCCCTTCGATCTCTTTAGCCGCTTCTTCGGTGGCCACGGCCACTCAGGACGAGCCTCTAGTGAGCCACGAGGCCACAACGTCGAGGTCCGAGTCGAGATTTCCCTCCGCGACTTCTACAACGGCGCCACGACCGAGTTTGCCTGGAACAAGCAGCACATCTGCGAGCACTGTGAGGGTACAGGCAGCGCCGACGGCCAGGTCGACTCTTGCAACGTCTGCGGCGGTCACGGCGTCCGAACCATCAAGAGACAGCTCGCGCCGGGCATGTTCCAGCAGATGCGCATGAAGTGCGACGCCTGCGGTGGCAGGGGCAAGACCATCAAGCACAAGTGTCCCGTCTGCCAAGGCCAGCGCGTCGAGAGAAAGGCCACGAACGTACAGCTCAACATCCAGCGTGGAGCTGGTCGCGACTCCCGCGTAGTATACGAGAATGAGGCAGATGAGAGCCCTGACTGGGTCCCTGGCGACTTGATCGTGACGCTCACAGAGCAGGCACCCTCACATGAGAAC
Source organism: Fusarium oligoseptatum (assembly GCA_003946995.1). Lineage (NCBI taxonomy): Eukaryota > Fungi > Ascomycota > Sordariomycetes > Hypocreales > Nectriaceae > Fusarium > Fusarium oligoseptatum. Next base: position 32,273 of record NKCK01000308.1, read on the forward strand.
AACCCTGACAAGGTCGACGGCATCTTCTTCCGCCGCAAGGGCAACGATCTATACTGGACAGAACTCCTCTCCCTCCGCGAAGCCTGGATGGGCGGCTGGACCCGCAACCTGACCCATCTTGACTCTCACGTCGTCCGTCTACAACGTCCCCGCGGTCAGGTCATCCAGCCCGGCCACATCGAGACAGTAGTCGGCGAGGGTATGCCAATCTGGGACGAGAACGGTGATAGTGTCTACCACAAGACCGAATTTGGCAACCTGTATGTCGAGTACAAGGTGGTGCTTCCTGACCAGATGGAAAAGACTATGGAGAGCGACTTCTGGGGTCTGTGGGAGAAGTGGAGGGCAAAGAACGGTGTCGACCTACAAGCTGATAGCGGAAGGACGGCACAACCTCAGCGGGATGAGTTATGATGAGAGTCGGATGGCGTAGAGGGTGGGGAGTTGAATCATTTCAAGAGGAGGTCATGTCCTATACATTGTAGATATCAAGGGATACCAACACATGCATTTTGTTTCAAATTCAAGTCATACAATTCACGTCTGATCCAGCGCGTTAGAGGCGTCTCAATCATTCATATAAACACACATCATCAGTTGATCTATATATCGGCCGTTAGATATACGTAGTCGTTACATCGTGTCATCAAGCTCGACCCAACCCAGAAACCATCAGCTATATCCAGCCAAAGAAATCGTTACCGAGTCAAGAAACGTATTCACAGTCATTAAGTCGTCAATCCGAATACCTCCTCGCCCTCCTGCGTCTCCTATCATGATGATGCCCGTCCTCAATCACTTTGCTCTCATCAGCTCCCTGCAGTCCACTCAACACTTCTCCTAGTAAGCCAAGCCAACCACGTTTGCCTTCTAGCACTCCAGTGACACCACGAACGAGTCGGTCCACAGATTCACCGTCAGTTCCAGCAGCTTGCCATGCGCCCTTAACGTTCATATCTCCACGATTCTTAGGTCGGTACTCAAAATCTCCCCTGCGACTCTTCCATCCACGGTTGCGGTTGGAACGCCCATCCAAAGGCTCACCACGTCGATCAAATCGATCAGGCAATATCTCAATGGTACCGTCTGAGCTGGACTCGTCGCCCCGAGGTTGATGTTTGCGGCCAGTATCAGAATTGTCCGACGAAGAAGACGATGAGGAAGAGGATCGTCGGTGACGTGAACGTGTTCGTGAGCGTTGCTTGAAAGGCACGAGGGCGTGAAGTTGATCAAAAGCCAATTGCTCCAATTTCTCCTTTTCCTCCTTAGCCGCCGCTTCAGCTTTGTGCCTCTTCATCGTCATTGAACTCTTCGGTGACAACGGAATAAAGATCACCGACTTGGCTACTCGGGACTCCGCCTCAGAGTCTAAATCTGTTAAAAAGTCAGCCTTTGTTCGTTCTTGGACACCAACTTCCTCCGTAGTACGGCTTAACGCACCCTCGTCTAACCCTCGCAAGCCGAGGTCGTGGATAGGGTCACTCACATTATCAGGCGGCAGAGGACCACCTGTTCGAGGAGGCCCTGGAGGAGGAGGAGGCCCAGGGGGACCCGGTGGCGGCGGCGGCGGATTATAGGACAAAGGGGGTCCGGTGGACAAGCCCCTGGGGGGTCCTGGAGGTGGTGGTGGTGGATAGCCAGTATAGTCTTGTGGAACATATGGCTGATAGTCGCTAGAAGGGTTCGGGAATCGTGTGAAAGGAGCTCCGCCAGGTGGAGGAGAAGGGTCAGTGGGATAAGGAGGGTAGCCTGCACCACCAGATGCCATAGGTGGTGACCGTGTTCGATCATCAAAGGCGTCTTCGGCACCTAGTCAACAATTGTTAGTCAAGGATGTCATCTCCCAAAGAGGACTGCTCACGTTTCCTGGAACGGCTTCTGGATCGGGATGGAGACCTGCGGGATGGAGACCTGGCAGCTCGATCACGACGGTCTCGAGATGCCTCTCTCTCGCGCTCCCTCTCGCGCTCCCGTTCCAGCTCCAGCCGACGTTCCCTTGATCGTTGCTCCCTCTTCTCTCTATCCTTCTTCTCCTTGTACTCCTTGATACCAATCGCTGCAGCACCAGCAGCTGCCATTTCTCCAAGCCGGCTTCTACTCCTTTTTCTTGCTGCGGTCCGACGCAGATGATGAGACCGAGCGGCTCCGGTTGCGTCGTCTACGCCGTCTACGTCTCGCCTCCGCCTCGGATTCGTAACCTCGCGACGCAGGGCGGGGCGGCTTCGTTGCGAGGGGATCGGTGCCGTATTCAACTACGGGGCCTAGCTCAGGATCAGTCCCGCGCTCTGAACGAATGGATCTGGCCATGGACCTGCTCCGGCTCCGGCTCCGGCTCTTCGAGGGGCGCCGTCGGTAGTACTCATCGTCGCTGCTGTCAGAGCTGTCATCACCCTTCTTGTCCTTGTGGTGCTTCCACATGGAGTGTGCCGCCTTGGCCGCTACAGCGGCACCAGCGATCTCGGCGCCCCTGCGAAGTCTAGACTTGCTGCGGGAGCGGCTCCCAGATCGGCTGCGCGAGCTGCTGCTTGACCGGCTGCTGCTGCGGCCGCGGGACTTGGATCTGTTACGGAGGTGCTTGGCCATTCCAGCAGCAGCAACAGTGCCCAAGGCCGCCTTAGCTGCAGTCGAAAGACTACGGCGTCGGCTACCGCGGCTAGTGCTCTTCTTTGTTGTGGTAGTTCTCCGGATAATTGACCGGGAACGAGAGCGGGAGTAGTCGTCACCAGAGTGGTAGCCACGGCTACGACGGCGGCTTCTGCCTCGGTGCGCCTCTTCCTTCTCAATCTTGTTGGACTGGTAGTACTTGGCAGCTCCAGCAGCGGCAAGGGCCACAGCAGCAAGGCCGAGACCCTGCTTTAGGCGGGAGTGACGTTCAGGAGACTGATCATCGTCGTGCCATCGGTCCTCATAAGCGCTGCGAGCTCGTCGTAGGGCTTCAGTGCCGAGAGCTCCAAGGGCAGCTCCAGCAATCACCTTGCGCCCACGATGCTCTGGCAGCTCACCATAGGAATCACGGCGGCTGTTGAGGAATGCTGTGACACCAGCGCCAGCGAGAGCGCCCTCAGCGAGGTATCTCTTGTGATGGGGGCTCTCGCTGCGCTCGCGACGACGCACGACTGTACGTCGGACATAGTAGTCGTCATCGTCGCTGTAGTGATCGTACTCACGCCGTCGGCGATCATATCGCTCAACGGCGTAGTCCTTGTGTCTGCTATCCCGGCGTTCGTGACGGTAGTAGTACTCCTCTTCCTGGGGGCGGGCCGGAACCTGGACTTCCCTCCTGATAATCTGACGTTGAGGCTCTTTCTCGCGAATCACCACCACGCCAGGGTCCTGACGGGGGGGCGGCGATACGATGACAGGGGCCGGGGGAGGGGCTTCCTGGACGATGATCTTTTGCGGCTCAGGAGCGCGCTGCCGGATGACGACGGGGGCAGGAGGCGGCGGAGGGTCATAGGGAGTGTAATATTCTGTCTCCTTGCGGTATCGCTCGACGTCGCAGCCATGACTATCATCGACGTGCTCTTCAACCCGCTTCTCGATGCGGTACTCGCCGTCGTCGCGACGCTCGATGCGCTTCTCAACTCTGACGTCATCTTCAAAAGGTGGGCCGTCAAACCGGGAACGTCGCTCCCATTCGCGATCCATTTCCTTCTCAAAAGCTGTCGCACGGGGTCGCTCAGCTACAGCTACGGGTGCAGGTGTAGGAGCTGCGGAAACAGGTGCAGGCGGAGGAACGGGCATCGGTGGTGGAGGATAAGTCTCTCTCTCGATCTCTTTCTCGTAAACGTAGGATTTCGGGGCATGGTCCCGACCACGATCCTCATAGTGACTGGCGTGAGAAGTAGCTCCAGCATAGGACTCGAAAGCAGAGCGAGGGCGGTCCGGGGCATAGGAACGACGGTCTTCCTCGAGTAGGTCGCCCGAGGTGCGACCATAATGGGAGACGCGGGAGCGTCCGTCGTCAAACTCGGATACTCGGTCGGTTCGATCAGTCCTACTAGGTGTGACCTTGTACCGTCGGATTGTGGTCTTTCGAACGCGCTCGTCGTCCGAGGAGCTGTCGTCTCGATCCCACTCACGATAAACGCGAGTGTCTCTGTAGACTTCACCCATCGCGGGGGATGACAGGGGGGGTCAGATGAGGGCTGTGTGGTGTAGTTGCAGTACGAGTCAAGCAAAAGAAGGCGGTTCGATATAGGGATGGCGAGGCAATCGAGGGTTTGATGGAAAACGCCCAAAGTGCAGAAACAGCGAAATCTAGAGTTTGTATGAGGGGAAAAAGGAGGAACAGTTGGGAACGATGACGGAAGAGAGATGTCGTAGTGGTGGATGTGAGTGATGTCGAGCAGGAACCGGGCACCAGACATGGGAAAAAGAAAGGCTGGTCTAACAAGAAACCAGGCCAGCCCGGGCCATGGAGGCCAGGCGGGGCGTGGGGCCCAACCCGGCGCAGGACCGGCCTGAAGCCCAGCAGCGGGAGTGGATCCCCAGAAGCACAACACGCTCCAGTGGACGGCGACGGGACTTGCAGGGGGCGCTTGCAATCCCGCAGTGGCTATGATGGAAGATGATGCTACCGTGCTGTGTCAAGAGCCATGGGATTGGCCGTAGACCTGAGATGGATGGCAGAAGGTCTCTTGGTTCTGCCCGGCTGATGAGCTGGGCGTCGAGGCCAGGCAGCCAAGGACCCAATCAAGTGTCTCTGGCTGAGCAAACCATGCAACCTTACCCCGGGGCGAGAAGCACAGATGCATCGCAAGCAAGGGAGCTTTCTCGTTGGGCTCTTGAGCTTGGTGCTCGCGGTGATTGGGACACGGACGGGAGTAGGGCGTCAAAGGAGACGACGACATCTCGGGCTTGAATATTTTGAGATGGTGATCTACACGTCGTGCCAGGGAAAACCTGGAGTTTGCTTGATTGTCATTTCGGATAGCTTCACTCGACCATACAAAGACTACGAAGTACTGTACCTAGACAATAACAACAGAAGCAGCAGAAGCAGCCACCACCACCAGCAGAAGGCATTCGTGGCATCGATTCCTTTGTTCATTGGACTTCACTCGTCAGCCGAAACTCCAATGCTGACCCCTTGTTCCACCTCACTATTGACGCCTGCCTGAGGTCAAGACCAGGTCAAAGAGGCCCAGCCAGGCTCCTGTCTCAGCACGAAAAGCCCAACAAACCTGAAAGTTGAGGGCAGTAACGAAAAAAGAAACAAGCTCTTCAAAAGACCACCCCCATCACATGGGTCGCTCAGTTGGTCTCGTAGGTGCCCTCCATCTCGGGATCTAGAGAGAGTCATCAAACTCTGAAGCCTGGTGACCCCCCAGCCAACAACAAAGTGGAAGTACGCCTTTCATCGACAGGGACAGTTCCCGCATTCTTTCTTTCAGCTTCAGGAACCCTCGGTACGATTAACGGAATGAGGCGGAAAAAGAAAAAGAAGCTTCCCTTCCCTTCCCTTCCCTCTCTCCCTTCAACGCTCCGGACCGAAACGAACCTTGACCTTGGCCTCCATCACAATCTTTCGTCCTTGGTCCATGGATGGAACATTTCGTCACTAACATGCCCCAAGGCCCCCAGAATGGAAAAACCCCACCCTCCACTTCCATTCTTTTTTTTTTTCTCCTTCTTTTCATGCCGGTGTCGTCATAGTCTGCCATGGGTAT
>NKCK01000309.1:0-37328 GCA_003946995.1 Fusarium oligoseptatum
ATTTCAGCTAGGTAGGGGGAGGGGAGGGATTGGATGGAGGATACGAATGATAGTTGGTTGTGGTCGTCGGCGATAAGAATGAGAGAAAAGGACGGAATGCCAACCGCAGATTTGCGCAGCCAGTGAGCGTCAAGCAGACTTATTCCGCGTGGCGCACATGGGGATGCAGGACAGGAACCCGAGTAATATTGGCAGGATCTCTGCATGCATAGGCGTGAGGTGTACTTTGACTGTACCGTACCAGATCAATTCAACGAGGCCCGCGAACCGAGGGCGTGACGAGACTATCGCGCCAGGCTGGGACGCCACAAAGACAGGGGAGGCGTGGGGATCCATCTGTTGGTACAGTGTTGTTACTGTATGCCCGTACTAGGTTGGTTGGTGGTATAGCGGGAGAGGGTTAGAAGGAAAAAAAAAAGGGTGGGAACATGGTCAGCTGGCATTGGATTGGATTGTTGGCTGCTTGTTTCCTCGTCGGGGGCGGCTTTCTTTTGGATGTGGATGCGGACGAGATGGATGGATGGATGGATGAGATGGGGCCTCAGTTCAACTTTACGGTGATATGGGTGATTGATTGGACCGTGAATGTTTCCAAATACGACGCACTCACTTTGGAGCGAGCGAGCGAGCGAGCTTCTCCCCCCAGCTAGAGTTGAATCATATGGATTGCATTGGATGGATGTCTCCATATATCCGGTTTCGCGCGTGTGCAGACGCTACGCTATGATGTCTCCGCCCCGTATCTGCAATTTTTGGCTCATACCTAGGCTAAATAATTGATACCTCCTGTTCACATGAAGGCAAATGCAAAATGCAGGGCTTCTTCTCTAAAGAGAAAAAGCCGATCAGAGTGGACGTGACACTTGGACTCCTCCCCCCGTATCGTTGCATCTCCCTCAAATCTCGCGTCTATCCAGGGCGCCACAAAGGTGCTTTGCCCCCAAATTGCCTCGCCTAGGTAGAGAGGGAGGTACTTTCTCCTTCCTCCTTTGCGGGATCGGTTGCCTATAGTCTCCTCGCACGTGATGATACACTAGTTCCAAAGAGGACGGTGGTGACAAGCAAGGGGGGGTGGCCTGTCGGTTTTTTACGTTTCGCTTGCTGCGTTGCTGCGCTCGGTACCCGTCCGCTGGTAAAGAGGTCGCCGGGTATCCATGGCTTCCAGGCTGGGGGTACCTAATGCGGTCCATATCTACACTGTACACATTACGGTTTGCCCATTGAGAGGCAGAGGTAGGTAGCTGAGCTAAGAGGGAGAGAGAGAGAGAGAGAAAGACCGAGGGCAAGATAAAAAGAAACAAGATGAGGACCGGGGTGCATGCTTTTTACACACATGGTTAATGCATGATTGGCGTGCTTAAAATCGATGGCGAAAGATGCCATGCGACAGCGTTTTGGCATCTTGACGAGTCCAAAAAAGCCCGAGGCTCTCTCAATGGCCAGATAAAAACAAGGGTATGGGGGGGGGGGGCGTCTACCCGTGAAAAACAACCGAGAGCGCGAGCGCCTGAGTTAGAAAAGGGAAGAGAAAAAAAAAAGATACATTGCCCATCCCATATGTCGAGCCAAGCAAAAGTACAGTGCCAACTAACCGCGATTGTATCAGTTACGTACCTTGCTTCCTGGCTTCCATACCTGGCCTTAGTAGCCTTTTTCTATTCCGCATTCACACGTAAATCCTCTCTTCTCATTTGACCCATGGTTTCGGTTGGCCGAGAAGTTTAGTACCTAGCAGCCAGCAAGCAGCAGCTGGCAGTCCAGTCCTTCCTTCCTGACACTGATTGACGCCTTCCCTCCTCCTACCTAACCACAACCTTACTAAACTTATCTCTCTTTTTCCTTTTTCGCCTTCTTTCCCTTTCTGCATCTCCTCTTTCGACGGGATTCCCTCCCACACACCTTTTTTTCCTTTCCTCTCTCTCAAGGTGCATCCGGCCAAGCTTATCCGACTATAGGCTTTCCTTCGGAAGCCTATTTTTTTTTTTTACTCTTCCTTCTCACCTTTCCCTTAATTATCCCCTTCCTTCCTTCCGACTCCGACCCCCGATTTTCTCGCCTTTTTTATTCCGTCATCTCACCCACCGAAAAGGCCCTATCGCCGCGCCGCAATCGCAGTCCCTATCCAGGCCTTTTTTTCTTGACTACCTATCACCAGGCAACAAATTGCGCGCCACGGTCGTGCAACGTTCCACGCAACGCGTCCGCGTTCTTCACAATCAATTTCCACCATCGCGGAGATCGCTCTCTCTCTATCGCGTCCTCGGTTTCACCAACTCTTTCTGGTTCGCTCGTACCCGCTTACCTCTTATTATTTTTTCTCTGTCTGTCTGCTCTCCCGTTGCCTCCCCAGGCTCCCTTTGTTTCCGCGCCCCTCAAGCAAGTCAGGAAACAAGGTGCGCTCCAAACCAGGGGGTGTGACCCACGGCGCAGAGTGTGGGCTCATTTGCGCGACCGGGGGTGGTGGAAGCGATTTCGAAAAAGGGTCTGACTGTTGGGTTGAGCCCGGTTTTTTCCAAGACACGCCATTGACGACGCAGGGAAGGCAGTCAGGAAGAAGAAAAGAGAGAGAGTGAGAGAGAATCAGTCGTGACGACTATCGAGCTTTGCGTGACGATACTCAAGCCGCTTGCCTTCCTTTTTCTCCTTCTCTTGCAGAACTGCATCGCACTGCGCTGCACTGCTCGTGGGAGGCGATTACCATCTTGCGCAAACCTTGGCTACTATCGGTCAATCTGGGTCAATCGGATTGACAAGAAGGATCGACGCCCTTTTTCGTCCTACGCACCATCCTGCTCCTCATTTCCAATTTCCAATTTCCAACCCATCACCTCAGCTTGTCCTTTTTAGGCGGTTCGTCCAATTCCCGCCCGCTTTGAGCACGCGCCCCACGACTCTATTTTGGCCCTCGGACCATCGGACTGGAGCCACGGCGATCTTCCAATTCCTCCGACTCGATCTGGTCTCTCGAACTTTTTTTTTTTTACCTGATCTAGGTAGGTAGTGGGACGCCTCGGCCACCTGTAGATGTGTGGCTCCCTTTCACCTCCATCTCACCTTCGCAAACTCAGTCACGTGCATCTTGAATCTGACCTCGACACTTCACTTAGACAATCACCATCAATACTCAATTAGATGAACTATCGACAGTTCGCTCGCGCCAACCCTCTTTCTTGCTCACAAGACATTGAGGATAACTATTAATTCACACCGGCCCCATATGGCCTCAACAGAGGAAGCTGCCGCCATGGCTGCGCTCCCTCTTGAGGAGCACAAGTCTGTCTGGGACGAGACAGAACGCAATTTCTGGGCTAAAAATTCGTCGCCAACGAGAATCAGAGAACAGCAAGGCTGAACAAGAGTATCATCAATCGGTAACCGAAATGCGAATGAAGCTTAGTGAGCTTACGGGGCGACGGACCGAGTTGACCGAGTCGCAAACTCGCCTGGCTCGAGAATTGGCAAAGGTTGAGGCCGAGCTCGCTCGTGTGTCTGAAGAATGCGAGGAGAAGGCAGCCCGACTGGAGTGCATCGAGCAGGATCACCGAAAATCACGACAAGCGCAGGCCGAAAGGCAGCAGGAGATATGGAGGACGATGCGTCGGTTTTTCAAGGAGAAGAGAGGTGAGGAGCTGGGTTCCGAGGATTCTGAAGACCCCGACGCGGAACAGTTTCTTCTTCCCGAGGATATGTCAGGCCTGCCCATGACGAATGGAGCTTCTACCCGACCAAACACCGCCGATGGTCTCACGGAGGCGACAAGCATTCAACCTACTGATGGGGAGAGCATGGAAGGCATTGAGCATCACGAGAATAACACCGCCCGCGATACCCCCACGCCGGATGCTATCGTAGACGTTGTCGATGCTGACGGCAATGTCATTGGACCCGTGCAACGGATTGAGCCCTGGAATCAGTGGGTGGAAGGCATTCAAGAGCTCGAGGTCCTACGACCCGTCAAGATTCGTCGAGGCCGCCGTTTCAACGACGCACATCTCGCTAGTATCTACGAGCGATCTGAGGCAAAGGGTGTCAAGTGGTTGGCTTGTATGATCCAAGCGACTGGAGAGATTCAAACCAAGCGATGCCATTCATGCGACAAGAATCAGGGCGCATTCGACGACTGCATTATAGTTGGAGGAGACCTGTTCCAGAAGTGCGGTAACTGCGAGTGGAATCGCCAGGGCTGTCATGATGCTTCTGGAGAAACGATTGACATACTAGCTTCCAGGGAGAGAGCGCGACGACAAAAGGAGTCCAAGGATGTGCAGGCAAGAGTCTCGCCTGAACCCGAGGCTCAGGCCCAGCGCGTTGAGGCTCAAGCAAGACCTGAACCTACGCCTCAACCCGAACCTCAGCCAGTTCCCAGAGTCGAGGAGCGTGCTCGACTTCCTTCGCATCGGCCCTCGCCTCAGCCTGTCCCTCAGCCTGTCCCTCAACAGGTCCCTGAGCGACTATCTCAACAGCCTTACGAACGATCTCCCGAGCGACTACCTCAACGAGTTCCTGATCGAGCTCCTGAGCAACTGCCTGAACGAATTCCTGAGCGGCTACCCGAGCGACTACCCGAGCGACTCCCAGAGCGAATCCCTGAACGACTTCCCGAACGACTTCCCGAACGACTTCCTGAACGTCTTCCTGAACGTATACTTGAACGGATTCCCCCGCAAGGTCCAGAGCATCATCGTGAACCAGCCCCCCAACGAGTTATCGAAAGAATTGCAGGACCAGTCTCTGTACAGCCCCTGGAACGCGTTGGAGAGCCGGTTTACAGACCAGTCTACGAGCCTCCACCCGTGCCCTCCAACCAGCCTACACCCGTGCCTAGGCCTGATCTTGCCCCCGAGCGCATGATAGATCCTGTGGTAACGCCTCTACCGCCTATTCAACTTCAGCCTAGATCCGAGGCACCTCGTTCTGCCCTCCCTTCGCATGCCCCCCGCTCCGTTCGCCCCGACATTCTTCAGCCTACTACTGAATTTGATACCCCCATGAAGGATACCAGGGGCCCCGACGGCGGTCAAATGACACGCGAGCCAGAGCAGATGCCGACACCTCAAGAGTATCGCGTGACCCCTGGGTTCACCCCGGCCAACATGAGAAGTCGACCTCCCTCAGCCGAAAAGGAACGACCAACACCAGCATCCATGCCGATCGAGCCGTCACCCCAGCCGACTGAGTCACCTCCTTCCGAGGAAGCTTTGGAGGAGATTTCACGCGAGAATCTGGTCCTCAGACATAACGGAGAATATTACACGTATCCCGAGTGTGTTGAAGGTGTGCCTCTGGCTAAGGTGGACGAGAGTCATCCCTACTGGGAGTCCAACTGGCCTATCGTGAGAACATTGATCGAGCCCCAGCTGGCCCGATGGCGCGAAAAGCACCAGGCTGCAATCGAGGCTGGCCCTAAGCAGGAGAAGGGTGGATCGTCAAAGTATCAGATTGGCAGGCAGGTCAACCGTGGTATCAAGATCCTCGAGTTCCATGAGGCAGGCCCCATCAGCCCATATCAGCTACTCAGCAAGAAGTACACCCAGTCAGGAAAGGGTGGTATCACCTCCTACGACACATTGTTCCGCCTATCTGAAACAATGTCAGAACTGGAAAAGTTTAAACTCGACATCGAACCTGTTGAGTGGATGCGTCAACGCCTCCATGAGTTGATCCTCGCTGAAGGACCGAGTTTCAACCTACCTCGAACGGTTCATGACTTCTACCATGATCCAAAGCTGACTGCATTGCGATATAAGCATGGCTTCAAGAATATTGGACGACCCTCAGGCCTGAAAGCGCGCCAGAGCCAAGGTAGTCCTAGCAATACCCCTAAACCCCTGAAGAAGCGCAAGAGCATGCATTCTGTCGCTAGCACGCCGCGTGAGGCCTCCTTTGTCGACCAGTCTCCTTTGGCCAGCCAGATTCCTATGGGCCCCGAAACCCCTTTCAGTACTCATCTGAACAAGAAGCCCAAATACCTGTCGCCCGTTTCAGGTCCGATTCACGACGAGTTTCATTCCGACGCCTTCTCTGACACGGACTCTTGCAGCGGTGGCGAAATAACTAGGGATGACTGGCGACTGTACCAAGTCAAGAACCGATTCTTCACGAGCTCGACTACAGTTACTCAATACTGGACCTGGCTCCAGTCAGCAGGTTGCTTCCAGCATCAAGTCCTCAAGGACGTTAAGCCTGTTACTTGGGGTCTCTTCAAAGATCACATTGATTTCCACGTTAACCTTGACGAGATTGAGGAACTGGTCTGGAACATCGAGGCGCTCCGCATTCATATTGTAATGAAGAAGATTAGCGCCACTACGGATGGGGATAGAGGACCTCGTGGAGACGTCATGGCGTCTTTCAAGCGGGATCGAACAATGAGACGGTTCCTGTTCTTCTGTCGGGAGAGGGGAGTCAAGATGCTGCGGCAGACAACGTGAGTGCAACCCTATTTCGCGCGTTGAGAGGTACATTGCTAACTAGGATGAAGCGAGGAAATTGACCGTCGATGGCAGATGATGAATTCGGAGGTGCTTCAGGATGCCCGTGGCGAGTCGAGCAAGGACCTGGTCGACTAGTTTTGACCCCTGCGAGAAACGCCTGGATCACCTCGATATGCGTCGAGATACGGTATCAAGGTTGATTTTGTTTACTTAGCCCGGTAACATGCCTGCTCTATGATGCAGCACCTCTGCACAGGGTCAGGTTTGGATCAACAGTCAGAGCCCTCGACTACGATCCTCTATGATACCTCTCTTTTGAGTTTTTCTTACGACTCGGACACGATTTTCAGCCTTTTGCTTCTCTGTAGCCCCTACTAGGGGTGCTCCAGAGAAGATTTTGGCTTTCAACCCATAGGGTTCAGCGTCGTCACTATCGGGTTGGGAATTAGCACGCGATAATAGTTCCCCTTTCCATTCTCCCCTTTACACTGGCTTCTGCCAGTCTACTGATCGCTGTTTATTTTTCTTCTTGTTTCTTGTGTTCTTCTCTTCTCTTCACGTTATAGAGGGCACCATCCGGAAGCCCATACCAACACTGGAACTTGGACGGATTAGGTGGAATTGACTTTTTGGCTCAAGGGACTCGGGAACGGGATATGATGGGCCAGACCGGTGGGAAAAAAAGCGTTTAGGCATTAGTCAAATGGGTCTTTGTGTATGATCTTAAAGTTTTTTTTTTTGTCTCTAATAGATTCTAGCGTTGCCTCCTGTCACTCAGGGGGTGATGTTCTAAGTTATGGGTCCTGTACTTTTGTGATATCTCAACAGTTTATGAGATTTGTGGATTATTATTCCTGACATTGCACGAGCTGTGTATATACGATTTCCAAGTTCCTTTTACCTATCGTTTCCTCATCGTCCGTCCCCCAACTACCCCAATGCTCTGAGTGGCCCTTGCTACTGGTTTGACATCGCCACTCTCCCCCATCATCCGACTTATCAGCGCAGCCCTGCACTCCTCGGCCTTTTCATCACGGTACTCGAGCTGCGTCGACGGCGGTTCAACCTCCTTGGGTTCTCCCGAGTTGAAGTCGTCGCCCATCATATCAGACGGGTCATGAGCAGAACGGGAAGCGACGCTGCTGGCGTTGGAGGCGTTACTGATAGCACGGCCGAGGATCTGGCGCCTACGAGGTCGCGGGGGAGGATGCTCGGGGTCATCAGAGGTGTGGGAGAGGTTGGAGGTGAGGTTCGGGGTTGTAGTCTCGATGAGAGATGTCAGCTTCGTCGAGAGGGCACGACGCTCGGCGGCTTTAGCGCGGAGCCGAGCTTGTTCTGCGTCTTGTTGCTGTTGCTTCAGCTGCTGGAGACGCTCTTTGTGCGAGTTGTCATGAGATTCTGTTGTGTCTTGGTGAATTGCAGTGTCCTGGTGCGCGGTTGTGGAGGATTTGCTAGTGGGATCGGAGCGGGTGCGAGGCATGGGTTGTTGTTTCTTTGTAGGGGAAGGGGGCTTGTTGAGGTGTTCTGAGGGGACTTCAGCGAGAGGGGTATCGAAATCATTTTTCCTGAGGGAGGAGGCTTGTGGGAGCGGCTTGATGAGTGCGAGCTGTGGCAAAGTCGGCCGAGGTGGTGGAAGCTGCTTCAGGGGGTGGTGGGTGGGTGATGCTCTTGCGGTGCGGCTTCTCGGGGGAATCGTGGTCAAAGGCTGTCGTGTCTACTCCTGCGAATGCAGGGGCTTTGGGTATCGCGGGCTTGGAGTTGAAGGGTTCTGAATGAGTGCGTTGTATAGGTTTGCCTAGTGGTCTGGGTTGTGCCTCGGGGGCTTTCTTCTCGATAGACTTTGGCTTTGGCTTGAGGGTTTCTTCATATCGGTTCTTAATCTCGGGAAAGATGAAGTCGTCGATGGGAACCTTGAAGCCGGTGGATATACATTCCCACAGCCAGTCTCCCGACACCACGGGGACGCCCCATCGAAGCGCCATTCGTAGCTTCTCCTTGCGCATAGCAGCGAGAGAACTGCATACCAAGACATCCGTAGTCTTGCGAAAGTCCCCATCAAACTTGGCTCCGAGCTGACCGATGGCACGGGCGACTTGACTGAGTTCAATGCCAGTGAAGGCGGCGCTACATATGACGAGGTTGCTGAAGGCGGGAATGGGAAAGAAAGGAAAAGGTCTGCCGAGGACGTGTTCGGTTGGATCAAAGTAGAGCTTGTTATGAAGACACTTTTTCAATGTAATACTCTGTCACAACATGTAGGTCGTCGTAGGATTCTTGAGGGTGGGTATCTGGTTGAGAGTTTTTGAGGGACGATCAAGAAGCGGCCGAGGGGTGGTCGGGGAGTTTTGCCAAGGGCAGCTTCTTGTACTGAAGCACAAATAGAACCTCCCAGCGTAACTATTGTCTGTTGGAGGACAGAGGTCCGCTGCTCAGTGAAGCCGTGGATATAGAAGTAGCAGTTGGCGAAAATGCCCTGGTTCTCTGGGACGATAGGAGCGAGGGGTTGAACTTCAGCGGGCGGAGGTTGATCCTGGGGCTTGTTTGCCTCTGGATTATCCTCGTGGGCAAACGAGTACTCTCTCGAGGTTGACCGTCCAAGGATATCACCCCAGAGGTTGTTACGCTGTGAGCTGAGCTTCATGCTGGCCGTCTTCCTTAGCTTCCTAGGTCCTTCATCGGCGGCGATCACGGCTGACCTGGAGCGCTTGCTTGCTGTCCTTTTGAGCTCTCTTGTGACCCAGGCCCCCTTTCCCTGCTGTTCAGGCGGTAGTATAGGGTCGAATTTGGTCTCCTCCAGGATCATGCCCCGTGCTATGGACTGGTCCAGCCAGGAGAGGGTGACGGGGTGGATGCCCCATTGCCTGGCCGCCTCGTATTTTCTGCCCTCGGGTTTGTTGACGATGAGGTGGCTGCACTTCTTCGTGAGGTCTCCGGTGTATCTGCCGCCGTTCGAGGTGATTTTGAGGGCGATATCGTCCCGCTGTTCGCCAAAGCCCGTGAGACAGATCATTAACGAATCCCTTCCTGTTTCTCCTTCCTGTGGCTGTACCGAGGGGTCGACACCTCGCTTCTCCAATGGCTTCAGCTGATATTCGGACTCGAGTTTTCGGTAATCGATTTCGTCGTCGTTCTTCCATAGCTCGCTGAGGGCCTCGATCCAAGCAGCATCCATAGCCTTGATGTCGGGGCGTTCGCGGGCAACGTGCCGATATTTGGGCGTGTCATAGTCGCCGACAATGAGATGGGTAACGTCAGGAGTGAGATCGTATTTGTGGACGCCTCCTAGCTCGGAGATCTTGCCAGCGATAGTTGTCTAGAACAGAGAGAATGTTAGGAAAATGCGAGCACACGAGGAGTCTTGGTCTACTAACACGATGCTCAGCGGGGATGCTCGTGCAGCAGACGATGATGCCCTTGAGAGGCTCTGCCGGGTCGATCTGTACATCTTCATCGTCTACGGCGTTGGAAGAGGCCATGTTTGATTCCTCTGCCAGGGGCGGTTGCTGTGGTGTTGCAACCTGGGGGTTGAGGGTTGTGATAATATTTTCCAGACGCGTTGATAACCGTACCGCGTCAAGTGGTCGCCTATGCCGTGACCGGATGGACGTCATGACCTGGGGCGGGGGTAAGTGATTTTAGGCCTGTGATTCATTTCGCACTGTAGAAAGTATCACTAACTGCCACTGAAGCGGTGAAATTGGCGTGTTGGATGGTGAGAGCGTACAGTGCGAATAGAGCTCATGATCTAAATATAGAGCCCGTCTTGGTCAAGTTCCATGGCAGATTCATCATGGATTCTCGGTCCGCACTCATTGATGAAGGCTTTATTTAAAGATCAAGAATGCAATTAATGGCAAATATGATTAAATAAAAATAACCTCAAGTTGATCGTGATTAGAAGACCAACAGAGTAGAACAAAGTAGAGTCAGTGAAGCACGTGCGACATGGCCACTTCCAGGGTCCTGGAAACTGCCTGTCTGCCTGGAGGCACCTGCCTTACACGCAGCAGCACCAAAAGACGGGCAGCACTCTCACCTCACTCACTGAAGCCCCGCTCACTAAAAAGAAACCCCACCATCAGCTAAGATCGCAGCCTCGTCGCGAAAGCTCAGAACCCCTCCATCCACTTGCATCTCATTCCCCTCTTCCACCGCCACTCGAGCGCAACGGCGCATCTTTGGGAAGACTCCGCCGTGCCTGACACCTTCCGCTATCGTTTCGGTCCACTCGCAGACCCGACCTTGGGCACCTCGATCTCGTCCTGGCCATCGTTCGGTCCTGGCCTTCCATCAAATCGACATCCCGTCCGCCTCGCCGAGCATCGATACATACCTACCTCTAGACCAGGGCGATCCTTGGTGCAACGTCTCGACCGCATTAGCAAACGCCGGGCTAGCTTCACCCGCAATATCTACCAACGCATAGACGAGACAACTATAAACAAAACCGGAACCACACTCGGCTACCTTCAAGATGCCGCCGCCGTCTTCCGCCCAGCAGAAGGTGTTCATCGCCCAGTTTGTATCCTTGACTGGTGCCACAGAGCGTCAGGCTACTCGTGTACGTTTCTCTCCTAGCAACTTGTGGACAGGACAGTCTATCTCGGACAGCCTGGCCCTGTCTTGGCGTCAGCCAGCCCCACGATACGAAAGCTCTCCGCGATTTGACTAAATCGGTCCCCGGCGCAGCAGTCGGGGGTTGCAGCGGTGACGCCGTTTAGGCTGGAGGCAGTCGGACGATGATCAAGCGTATTAGTTGAACTAACATAGGCCGTAACAGTTCCTCAAGAATGCAAGCTTTAAGATGAACGAAGCCGTCGATACGTAAGTCTTTATTTCCTTGGTCTGGCTACTCTTACCTCGACTATTCGCGTTACATCACCCTCTTGTTTCTTGTCATGATGTTGTTGCGCCAGCCTGATGTGGTCAATTCATCCGGCCATGCATTGCATCTGGAACCGCCGGGTATGGTTTGCCCCTTGTGCCTCGTCATATCGACTAGGCCCACTACTGCTCGGCTCATTTGTTGGATGCACAGCAGAGTATGACCGACAGTGACGCCGATGGCACTGAAACACTGCTTGCTTCTAAAGGGGTAATCTCAACCCTTCGATTCTGTCCTTGGGGCTTTGACTTGCCTTTCGAATGCCATTGTCTCTACGGATGATCGGTGGTTGGGTCATGGAAATCTTGTCCGCCTTGATGTTGTTGGATTCGACTTCGATTTGACACAACTACTCCCCTGTCCCGGCTCTGAGACGGCTCTCAACTAGCTCGACACCACGTCTCACCAGAGTCACTCAAACATTCAACATCCTCGGGAGCCCGGGATAGTCCAAATATGAATTGGGAGGGTGTTAAGAGGCGTATCGCAACCCGCGTTATTCCCACCTTGTCCCTATCCAAAAAGTCCAGCAAAGTTGGTCTTGGGGCGTCTTACAAGGGGTCACCCGCAGAGACGTCCAACAAGTCGAAAGCGCGGTACATCACCTCAACCGAGTGCGCAGTAATCTTGCCATGGCCAAGTCGGCTGTATCCGAATCCTATCAGCACATTACACACATCGTTGCTAGTGATTTATTACAGTACTTGTTGTCACTGACACAACCCGAATAGGTACTTCTCTTCGGACGGAAATGGCAAGGGACCATCACCAGTCGAGGCCAAGTTGGAATCTTTATTCGACCAACTGCAAGGTCAGTATTGTACAGACGAATGCTCATGATTCTTTGGCTCATGATCTCCTTTAGACAGTAACGATGAGAAGGACAAGCTGGAGCTTGACTCCACTATGGCTTACCTTACCGAGAAGCTCAAGATCAACATCGAGAACGCAGAACTGCTTGTGGCCCTGGAACTTCTCCAGGCACCCTCAGTGGGCATGATTACCAGGAGGGGTTATGTTGACGGATGGAGAAACTCTGGGTCAGTAACCCATTGACCACACATATGGCACATATGGCTTGATACCTTGACGAAGCGCAATACTGACTAGTCATTTAGAGCTGGAGCATCACACCAGGAGCATGCTGCCCATCTTCGAAGACTGATTTCATCCCTCTCCTCCGACCCCGCCTTGTTCAAGAAGGTATATCGGTACGCCTTTGTTGCAGGACGGGAACCCGACCAGAAGGCCCTCGGCCTAGAGAACGCCCTTGTCTACTGGGACATTCTGTTTGCCTCTCCCGGAATGGAGTGGAAGACTGCGAATCACGACTGGCTGGATCTGTGGAAGTCCTTCCTCAATGCAAAGTGGACCCGGTCCGTCAACAAGGATATGTGGAATATGACGCTCGAGTTTGCTGTCAAGTCTCTGTCGGACGAGACACTATCTTTCTGGAACGAGGACGGTGCATGGCCAAGCGTCATCGATGACTTTGTCGAATGGTGCCACGAGAAGGGTATCGGTAAAGCCGACGGCATGGATGTTGACGACAATTGAAGAGATGGCCGGACTCGTGACGACGACGACACCGAAATGGACTGGAGTACATAACGACGTGAACCATGGCCTCGGCCTGTTCACCATATAGCATTTGCACAGACAACATATCGTGTAAGGGCCAACCAGGAGCATGGGCAGCGGGCTGCGTTTCTAGATAGGGCGGCGTTAGCCAAGGGCACTCAGGCCACTGGTGTGGCTGCAATTGATGACTTTATGATAGATAGGTAGCGACACACAAACAGATCGAGGTTATCGTTGTCTTAGTTGAGAACTGAGCTGGGTCATGGACGACTCAGGAGCATCGGCATGGCTAGGTTCGAGGGGGTCAATAGTGAAATGCAATGCAGAGATTCTGGGCTCTATAATAGTTCATACAACCGTGACTGCCATCCCCAAGGCAGCGTGTTTTTAAATGTACACGGCATCCTCATGCCTGGATTCTTGACTCTGGACATTTCCAGGCCCTTGATCCTTATGCTCTTGAGTATCCTACAGCATAACCTTCCTTCCCCTCCTTTCATCAGCCGCAACTGGGTCGTCGTAAGGTAATTATCGTTTAAATTCCCATCCGCTCGCTCTATGCCTCGCTGCCTGCCGTCTTCCACTTGGGTGGTCCGAATCTCGCCAGAGTGTCCAGCTTGCCGTCACCGAGCTTGACGTGAGCGGCGCGGATCATACGGGGCTCGAGACGCAGTGTGTTGCGGACGTCCTGGTGCACTTTGGAGGCGGCGTCGTATCGCATGACGAAGTAGTGGCCGTGGGTGTGCTTCATCTGATGCACTGAGATGGGCTTGGGGAGGGAGAAGACGCCCCAGTTTGCGAGGCCGCGGACGACGCCGCCATTCTTGAGAACTAGGGAGCCGACAGTCTGGGCGATTCTATGGGCGGAAATGTTAGTCAATGGACGAGGGCGATCGATGGTTCGAAGGGTTCGGTGGAGGCGTACTCTTTCACCTCGGAGAGGTTGCCCGGTCGGACCTATTCAGGGTCAGCTTGCTTGGTTCACAGGTGATGGTGTGAGAGACGGACAATTGCAATGAGTTCGTAGAGCATCCTGGCGATGACATCTACAGGAGGAATGGGAATATCACAGAGCAATTCGAGGTGATACTATCGCCGAGCTTGAATGGATTTCTGGGTCTCGAATTTTGATGCCGAGGATCAGCCGTGGTGAAGGGTGGGCTAGAATTCGGTGAAGCTTCATGACAAGTGGGGCACACCCCTCCTCTAATGCTGAAGACATTGGATGAAAAGATCTCATGCGTTCAATTCTTCTCAATTGACGTTTGTTCATGATCATATTGATACATCTTCATGTCTATAGTACAGTAATATTTTGTGTTACACTCAAGGCAAGCCTCGAAATACACGGTTCCTCAGAACCTAGATCCGCTCCTTGGACAAGGCCTGCCATATATTCCAAGGCAGCTTCCAACCTGCTGTCTTGACTGCGAAAGGGTCAAAATCAGCTTGTTCCAGCCTCGCCAGATACTGAGCAGCTGGGACAGCCTCCAGGAGCACGCCAAAGCCCTGGCGTATCTCCTTTATTGTATCACTCTCCCCATCGTAAAAGTGTTCACCTTCTCCATGGTGCTCAAACTCATGACCTGGATCCTCGCCGGCCTTTAACCTCTTGAGCATCTCTCGTGCTGTGATCAGATGGTCATTGGCCCGTGTGGCGACCTGGAATACAGCATCTTGTAAGCCGGGCGCATTAGGACCTTGTCGAAATACCTCCTCCTCCTTGACCCCCGCCTCGGCCATCGCATCCAGTGGAAGAAGTAGAGCTGGTTCGCGAGAGGAGGGGGCTTCGCCGGATGGTGTATTCACCGGTGAAGGTGGTGCTGCCAAGACGGGGATTCCGCGTAGAACGGCCACGATGCCGCATGCCTTTCCAATATGGCTCGCAAGGTGGTCGACATTCATCGAGCGCAATGGTAGAGACGCTAATGTTGCATACATCAGAGTCGAATAGGTATTCTCGGCGTACTCCTCCAAGCTTGCCAAGCTTCCAAATGGCCGATTGGACATGTGCTTCTCTCTCGTCCTCACCAGCCGCGACACCCAGAACTTGATGGACTTTTTGGTTGCGGTCCCTGCGCGTGCCTCTAGTTCTTGGAGGCTTTTGTGCAGCAGGATGCAGATGGGTTCGCGGGGGGGACGGCCGGCGAAGGTTTTGTCGATGGACTCCTGCCAGAACTTCATGCGCAGGGTCCCGATCGTGGGGTTGGAGACGAGCTCGGGGAGACGGACAAGCTCGAGGTTGAGGGTTCGGAGGGCGGCGTATGTGTCTTGGACGGGGGAGGGGACGAAGCGGCGGATGAGATGGGCATCATAATCGCTATTTCTGGAGGATATTAGCTTCAATTGGAATTGGGGGGAGGATTAAGCATACTGTAGTTGTGTATAGCAGTACCGTCTTGCGGATTCGACGTCGGCATCGGTAATGTAGGTTCGGCGACTCGTCCGGGCATGAGCGAAGCCTCGAAGGCCCTGGCCCAGAAGCCGTGGACGATACATGCAGCCTAGCTTAACCCAAGGTTGCGCAACACGAATTGATCTCCAACAGCGAGTTTTACCTCGAAAGCGGCGGTGCTGGTCGTGATATGATGGACATGACGGTCTTGCGACCTAGACACGGCCACCCATGAACGTCGGATTTCCAATCCTCGGGAAATTTTTCATGACGTCGGAGCTACCAGCCACACTTCTCAGCCACATCAATTAACAACGGTCCCTCAGCTATCGCGCGGTCATGTGATCTCTTGACACCAAGGCGCGCTTGCAATAGCTGGTCGCGTCTCCCTGAGCGACGCCGAGACGATAATCTGGGGTTGAAGCTTGGGTTTGACATTTCGACCAAACTTTGAATGGAATTGTATATCCACTCAATTTGGATTCATTTCGGCAAATATGAGCTTCAACGATCCTCAAGAACCTCCCGCAAAGAAGCGCAGGTTCTTTGTCGACCCTTCAGAGGCCTCTTCTGATCCAGCATTACCAAGCAACCTCGACTCGTCCCCGCTACAGCCACGAAGACGCTTTTTCAAGGACGAAGATGATGATGTGAAGCTAGAACAAGATGATAGGAACGTCCTTGTCGAAAGATCCGCAAATGGAACATCACAGCAATCTCAACCTCCGCCTCCATCCGACGTACAACAAGAGTCGTCCTCCGTGTCCTTCGATCAGGAGACCTTTGAGGCCTTCATTGGCGACAAGGTTAGCTCTGATGTTCTCTCTGCTATCAGGGACCATTGTGGAAACAACCTCGAACGAGCCGTCAATATGTACTTTGACGGGACGTACAAGAAGTTTACCAAGAAAACGTCGTTGACGACCCCGTCGAGGCCAATCGCTGCCAGCTCGAGTCGCTCCCCAAGCGCCATCACAGAACGCCCAAAACCTACGATCTCACAAAAAGCGAATGCCGAATTTTTCGATACATAGGAGCGTTTGGCGCTGAAGGTTGGGCGACTCGAAGCGGAACCAACCTACTGAAGCATGGTGATATTGTCAAGATCGAGCGACACAAGCCCCTACCACCACCACCGGCAAAAGTCAAGGGGAAATTTGGTTCTGTTACACCCTCAAGGGCCAATAATCTGACCTCAAAGCGGGTTGATATCGTTGTGCGCTTCACGACCCAGAGTGGGACAGAAATTGGACGACTATCCAAGGACACGGCAAAGTGGGTGTCGACATTGATCGATCAGAAGGTCTGCAAGTTTGAGGGAACCTGCGTATACATCCCCGAGAGACTTCGGACTAGCGATACCGTGTTCCTGCAACTACGATGCTTCATACTCAACTCGGCCTTTTTTGATCGCTCCTTTCAGCTAGCTGACGACCGGTCGGCCGTTTTCTTTGAGCAAAACGAGACAACCGATGAGAAGAATCTTCGGCAACGGCAGTTTGCTCTAGTGAAGCTCTTTGAGGAAATCAATTTGCAACCGACTGTAACGAATGCTGCTGCGAAGGACGGTCGTAAGGGACTCATTCAGGCTGCTGAGCAGGATGAGGAGAAGCAGAAAGACCCCAAAAAGACAACCACAAATGGAAAAGAAGTTCCCTCATCAAATTCATCAGACACGGAAGAAGGAGAAGAGTTGGAACAGGATCAACTCGATGCGCTTTACAAGAAGGCGCAATCTTTCGACTTTAGTACCCCTGAGGCAGAACCGGCAGAGACTTTCGCCATGGATCTTCGTCCATACCAGAAGCAAGCGCTGCACTGGATGATGGCCAAGGAGAAGGATGAAAAGAGCAACAGAGAGCCGTCGATGCATCCTCTCTGGGAGGAATACACTTGGCCACTCAAGGATGTTGACGACAAGGATTTACCGCCAGTCGAGGGACAGCCCAACTTTTACGTTAACCCGTATTCTGGTGACCTCTCACTCGACTTTCCTGTTCAAGAGCAGCATTGTCTTGGTGGTATCCTCGCCGACGAGATGGGACTCGGCAAGACAATTCAGATGTTAAGTTTGGTTCATACGCATCGATCAGAGATTGCTCATCAGGCTCGCCAACCCGCCGGTGGCATCTCCAATGTGAACCAACTTACAAGATTAGGCATGAACTCGGAGTCTGTTCTTCCAGCGCCCTGCACAACGCTCGTTGTTGCCCCTATGTCGCTACTATCTCAGTGGCAGAGTGAGGCAGAGAAGGCCTCTAAGGAGGGGACGATGAAAATCGAACTGTACTATGGCAACGAAAAGAGCAACAACCTTCAAGCGCTCTGCTGTGAATCCAACGCTACCAGTGCGCCAGACATAGTTATTACGAGTTACGGTGTGGTGTTGTCCGAGTTCAGCAGCATCGCTGCAAAGAATGGTGACAAATCATTCCACAATGGTCTTTTCTCACTCAAGTTTTTCCGAGTAATTCTTGATGAAGCCCATCACATCAAGAACAGATCATCCAAGACAGCCAAAGCTTGCTATGAGATCTCGGCTGATCACCGCTGGGCCTTGACTGGAACACCCATTGTTAACAAGTTGGAAGACTTGTTTAGCTTGGTCAGGTTCCTAGGCGTGGAGCCTTGGAACAACTTCTCATTCTGGCGGACATTCATCACAGTGCCCTTTGAAACTGGTGATTTCATGCGAGCTTTGGATGTGGTGCAAACAGTGTTGGAGCCTCTTGTGCTTCGACGCACAAAAGATATGAAGACACCCGACGGCAAACCTCTTGTGCTTCTACCACCCAAGCAGATTGAGATTGTCAACGTGGAACTGTCGGAGACGGAGCGAGGCGTCTATGACTACATCTTTAACAAGGCGAAGCGGACGTTCTCGCAGAATGTAGAGGCTGGCACCGTCATGAAGGCGTTTACCACCATCTTTGCGCAGATTCTGCGTCTTCGCCAGTCCTGTTGCCATCCTATCCTGGTCCGTAACCGTGATATCGTGGCGGACGAGGTGGAGGCTGAGGCAGCTTCCGACGCAGTCTCTGGTCTTGCCGACGATATGGATCTCGAGTCGCTCATCACCTCGTTCACGGCGGTGACGGATGAAGCGTCGAAAGATAACAACCAGGTCTTTGGCGCCCATGCCTTGGAACAAATTCGCGACGAGGCAGAAAACGAATGTCCGCTGTGCTTTGAAGAGCCGATGAATGATCAGACAGTCACTGGATGTTGGCACTCTGCTTGCAAAAAGTGTTTGCTAGACTACATCAAGCATGAAACCGACAGGGCGGTGATGCCTCGATGTTTCAACTGCCGGGAGCCCCTTAACCAGCGAGATCTGTTTGAGGTTGTCCGGCATGACGATGACCCTGATAAGGTCTCGAAGAAGCCCAAGATCAGCCTACAGCGTGTGGGTGTCAACGATTCGTCAGCAAAGGTTGTGGCGCTCATCTCGGAACTACGGGCGCTACGGAGAGAACACCCTAAGATGAAATCTGTGGTGTTTTCACAGTTCACTTCATTTCTCAGTCTCATCGAGCCAGCCTTGACACGCGCAAATGTCAAATATCTACGACTTGACGGATCGATGGCACAAAAGGCTCGAGCAGCAGTCCTCGCTGAGTTTACCGAGAAGAAAGGCTTCACCGTTCTACTACTCAGTTTACGCGCAGGTGGCGTGGGGCTCAACTTGACGAGTGCAGGGCGAGTCTTCATGATGGACCCCTGGTGGAGTTTTGCAGTCGAAGCTCAGGCCATCGATCGAGTGCACAGAATGGGACAAGAGTCGGAAGTACAAGTGAAGAGGTTTGTGGTCGAAAATAGTGTCGAGGAGCGGATGCTCAAGGTTCAAGAGCGGAAGAAGTTCATGTGAGTTGACCAAGCTGAGGGTGACGAATCAAAACTAACATGTGACAGTGCAACCTCGTTGGGCATGATGAATGACGAAGAGAAGAAGCTTCAACGCATTGAAGACATTAAAGAGTTGTTGAGTTAAACTCGATGCTGAACACCTGGGTGGGTACTCTTTGCATTCTATGGGCGTTGGTGAACTATACGACACACAACTATGGCATAGAGTAAAGATAGACAGAGCGCTACGAGAATCATCGGGCGCAGAAATGAATAATGATGATGGGTTTTCAGGTGAGCAAGGTTGCTTCTGCTGCCTACCATATTGTGTGCTGAGTGAGACAAGTACCGACGTCTGATCAGCGAAGCCACACATGAAAACATCACGACATTTTATTTATTTCCCAAAATTCCGAAACTCAATCAGGTTGTCTGGTCATTTCATTCATTCAGAAACCGAGGCGATCATTCAGAGAATATTTCTGGTCATGGCAATGTCTCACCGCGGTCATGTTCCTGCATTGCCGCGTCCAGTCGCCTCAGACAAGACATCGCGTGACCATGAGCCTCCATCATTCAGGACAACCCATCGCGAACCTGACGCGTCTCACCTGACCCGAGGGTCTCAACTCAGTATTTGGGGGCGATATACGGATGTTGTTTAAAAAGGCCGGGAAGTCGCCTGGCGATGGCCGTGGTGATGCTCTGTCTTTTTGGAGAGTGTAACAAGGACAAAGTGCACATACATTCACTCATTGTAGTTGGGCGTCAGTCAGTCAATCAATCTGCCGGCCGCCAAGCTGCATTGCATATATGCAACACACCCTTTTCGAATCATCTCTAGGCTGCAACGATTCTTGATTTCTTCTTTTTTTTACCTTCTTTTTGCGGGGTCTCTCTCTGCGTCATCTTTACGATCTGGAGTCTCTTCAGCTTGAAGACACTGTCGAGAGACGGAGCAACGACAACGAAGAAGTTGCTGCTACTCACGACTCGGTGTCTCTAAAAAGATCCAGAGATCAAGAAAGAGGTTGACGACGACAAGATTGACCTCGGACAACAAGAGACTCGGGTTGAAGAGGACAAGTGTCAGACCACTGACATCGAAGCAGAGGTTGGCTTTGAAGATAGGGACGAGTGTGATAACGAGAAGGATCTAGACGACGGGTACGACAGTGACGACGAGGGACATCTTTGTTCTCTTTTGCTTTACTTTATTTCAAAGACTGTTCTTCATCACCTGACAGAATCGTCCAAGGCAAACAACATGGATCGCTTCGCTGAGCAACTCTTTGGTCGCCCTGAGCGCGACAGCAATTCACGAGCTCGACCCCCCGAGAATACAAGCTTCATGGAAACATTTGCAAAGAACCTAGCCAAGTCAGCCGCTAGGTCAGCTGCCAAGCGTGCCATGGGAGAGTCCTCTGGCAACCGCACCCGCGACCGCACTCGAGGTGGTGTCGGCGCTGGTGGTGTTGGCGAGATCAACCTAGAGGACTTTCGAGGTCTGGGTAGCTTCGTTCTTGGAATGTTGAACGGAGGGAACGATGATGGACGGAAGGGTGAGGAGAGGAAGAAGGACAAGAAGAGAAAGAGGGATAGAGACAGGGATAGGGATGGACATAGAAGCAGGGGATTCGAGGATGAAGGAGACAGATACGCCTCTGACAAGGAGAGACGCAAGAAGAAGCGCCACAGAGTCACCTTTGCAGAGCCATACTACGAGTTCCAAAACGAAACCTACCCACCCCCCTACGACCCCGAACCTCAGTACGAACCAGACCCCCGAGAGCATCGTCGCTCCTCGCACCGTCATCGCGAGTCCCGCGAGAGAGAAGAACGCGAGGAGCGCAGACGTCGAAGACGCCAGCGACGATACCGTCGTGAGCTAGACCTCAAGACGCTCAAGACGGAACTCGAGGCCATGTCTAGCACCATCATCTCTCTGAACGCCAGGGGTGCTAAGCACAGAGACTGTGAGTTCTACGATAGATTCGTCAGAAAGGGTGGTAGACTCCAGGATGTCATTGGAAGCACTCTGGGGCAGATTCGTGGGTTTGAGGAGGGTGGTGGTGATGATGATAGGAAGAGGAGACACAGGGAGAGGTAGCGATAAAGGGGGAATAGTTTAGTTTAGCGAGGAAGCTAAATTTTTACAGGAGAATGATAAGAAGATGAGAGACACAAAGAGAGGTAGCGATAAAGGGGGGGGTTGGTTTGGTTTGGCGAGGAGGCTATATTTTTCACGGGAGGATGATAGAACTGTTTCCATAGTTTGGTGTGTGTGTTTTTTTATTTCTTTTTCGTCACGCAACAGAACTTGATATCCAGAATGTTTTTTTTTATAAATTGACGTTGCTTTGTCATGTCACCGTCGTGCTGTTTGACCAAACAACTCGGAGCGCTCGCCACTACCACCCAAACTATGTAAAACCCATTGACTCTTTTTGTAAAAGAGAAACTTTTTCATTGTTTGTGGGTTGCAAGAATAAAAGAATTGGAAAGCTTTATGTGCACAACGGGACGGCTGTTAGCCGAAGATGGTATCAAGGCTTTGTAGCGTCGGTGTCGAAATCCGTGTCTTTGTAGGTGGAGATGATATATAGTAAACCGTATATTCTGTGATGTGATGGATTACTTGTCAGCGACATGTTGAGATCTTCACTTTTTGTTATGGCGCCTATCAGTCTTTACCAGAGTCATAGAGTGAACGATCAGGAGTATCAGCACCTCGCATGCGCCAGAGGACCTTCCAGCATGGCTCCAGTCAAGAATCCCTTCATTGGTTCGACCGCACTCTTGAACGAGACATCAAGGATACAGCCCATTGTCAAGGTTGATGCGCTCTTCTCTCGGGGAATATCCGCTCTGCATCGTCGAAATGCCAGCTCTGGTACTATTGGAATAGCAGTTGGGTTGACGATACTCTCCATCATCATCATAGGTGGTTTGTTCTACTGTGCTTGGGAGAACACCAGGGCGGAGAAGCGAAGGTTGATGAAGGAGAAGGAGAAGAGGAAACATCGCCATCATAGACATGAAACACATATTCGCGGGGGACATCGTCGACACAGCAAGAAGCACCATCATGTTCATAACCATGGCGAGCATCACGACTATTTCGACAACCTTTATATGCCAGAGCAACAACATGACGAGAAGCACCATCACAAATGCAAAGCCCATCAACACCGGCATTGTCGTCATAAACATGCCCACGACCGTCACGAACGCAAGCTTTGGAAGAGGCAACATCGCTGTCGCCACAAGCACAACAACCCTCCAAGTCCCATCATCGATGATTGGGCTCCTCAACGACCCGAGCCAATACTTCAGTCTCCGATTGCCTTTGTGCCAAAGTACGATGGTCTACTGATGAACGAGATGGATGCTCCTCAGATCGGTAGAGATTTTCAAGTAGGAGATTGTTTTCCTCAGTGTGTTAAGGGTGTCGATGGAATCGTCTGTCCTCGCCACGGCATTGTTCGGGATGAGAGGAAGTGAGAGAAGGCATTGCAGTCGGGAGCTTTGAAGAGAATAAACAGGCGCACCACCAATGTACTATTAAAGGAGTATGATAAATGAGGAGAAATAGAAGTCATCAAGGAAGAACAGACTTAAATACCAATCAACCAAAATCGCAATCAAGACCAAGCTCGTGTCACATGCAGCCAGCTTACAAGTTTACCGACAAGGAACCATATGCATCATAAATACAGTGGAAGAATCATACACGGAAGTGAAGGGTCTGTTATAATGTCAGTCAACTGTAGCGCATATAATGATGGAGACAACTTGCCAATATCGTATCATCCTATCCATCTGCCGGCTTGCCTTCTGCCGGAGGAGTTTCCTCGGTCGCAGACTTGGGCGAAGGTGGTGCGCTTCTGTCCGAGCCCCTAGACCCTCTGCTACTGACAGATTTGTGCCTATGATGGTGATGACGGTGCTTCTTCTTCTTGAAGGTGAAGCGGATAGAACCGCAATACAACCATAGGAAGACGATGACAACAGCGAGGAAAGCGGCGAGCACGAAGCCGACAATAAGGCCAATCTTGATGTTGTTATTCCGAGAGGGGTTGCTAGAGAACTGCCTCTTGACAAGAACATGTCGAGACTGGTCAATGCTGTGCAAACCCCTCTGGAATAACCTCAGAGCCTGGTCGAGTAGGCCATGGTTCTGGGCATCAACGGGTGTCCCAGGGCGCTGGTGCACCGCAGAGACTTGCAGATGGCGCCGGATATACATCCAATCGCAGGCCAAAAGTGGCACGATGAGGATATTAAGAAGGTAAGAAAACGGTTAAGACATGAAGGGGAGGGAGAGGGCGTGGGACGACCCCAGACGCGATCGGGACATGATGAAGGAAGTGGTCATCCATTTGGGCAAGACACCCGGACAAGAGTGCATATTTAAGCGGGCGACGAAGACGACGGGCGGCAATATGTATGGCGTGCGTGGTTTTCAACGTGTGCCTCGAGAAGAGTCGAGTGCATATGCTCGCTGCAAAAGAGGGCGCCTCTTGCTGTTGTATCGCATGCAGGCTGAGCGTATCAGACGCAGTAAGACGAGATGCCTAGTTCCAATCAGCTCAACTGAGGCGAATGGTGATGGTTACCTGCGGGGTGGAAGTTTGGTTGGCTGTCGTGGAATGAGGGGGGAGGGAGAGATGGGATGAGGAGATGAGAGAAGAGATGATGGGATGTCATGAGATGGGGGGCAGGCATGAGAGAGATAATGTATTCAAGTTGGGTATATATGAAGATGCAATTAATTATGCAGGCATTAACGGGCATTAAAACATGCAAGACAGAAGCAGGCTATTAAAAAGATTCAGGCCCAAGTAAAAACAATAAATGTGCTGTTGGTTCTGTCTGCGGGGGAAGAGGCAAATAACTGTCCATCCATCCATCCATCCATCCAGGTGGCTTGCTTGGACAACGCATCAAAATGAAGCATCCATGAAAGACACTGTTGGATCCAGTCGTACGACACCACGATGGATGCAGATGAATATTCAGCTCAGCTCGAGGGGCGACCGAGTAATTAGGTACTGAGAGAAGAGATGATGGGGGCCACAGCCACGGATCCATAGAAATACACTGATTGATAAACTAAACCCTTCAGCAAGGTCACGGGTCTCGGGCCTCGAACCTTCCTGCATGGCAAGAGCCCTGGAACGGTCCTGGCGCCTTTCCTTCCCATTCACCTCGATCTTTCCTTGCTTTTTTTCTTCCCCTTCCCGTGAGGCTCAACCAAAACCCCAACTGCAAACTTCCCATCCCATCGCCACTCACTACCTACCTAACCCCTGCAGAATAGAGCGCCCTCTCCACCATCAGAACCGCCTCGCCTCACTTATAGGACCATGACTCGGCGAACCGGATCATCATCTTCAGCGCTTGACTAGCCGTCAATAACACCTGGGGACACCTATCGGGTCATGCCCCGGCACAGCTAAAAGGAACAAGACCCTGGGCATCAGCACAGCACGACACGAACGAACGGAACCGGACCCGCTCCCTAGCACGCGCGCCGAGCGACCCGTGAGATGAGGCACAACTAAGAAAGACAGTACAGTACAGTGTGTGAGCGATGCCCGCCTGTTCGTGGTATGCAACTCGCAGCATGCCGGCCAACCGTCTGCAAACAAAACCCCAGCAACCACGAGTTTGACACGGCCACGACTGCTCAGAATCGTCAGACCAAAGAGTCATTTCCCCCACCTGGTCCCTTGGTAGCATCGGATTGGGGGGGGTCCAGACGTGCGTCTCGTCTCGGATGATGGGCTCCCACGAGTCAAAGCGCAAATACTGAGATTGCCGAGAATTGACAAGACCCCTTGAAAGACCAGCCAGAGAAGCCCTTAAAGATGCACAGTCTCCCCTTGTTCGTCCCGTCCGAGACCCTTTGACCTATCGACTACACGTGCTTGTCTCGCAATGAGCTACAATTAACCCCCACGTGTCACCCCCAGCCTCGAACCATCAGATCTAAGCCTGTGTCTTCTTATAGCTCCCACTTTCTCGTCAGCAAGCAGCTCATCTCACTTCTAAGCAAATCTCACCAATTCAATGAAGACCAACAGTAACGTCAAGCTGCTGGCCGTTCTGGCCGACCCCGATGATGCCGAGCAGAGCGAGTATCGCTTCCTCGTCGACGACGCCCACGTTCGATATGTGACGCTTGATGGGGGTCTCATATCTGGCGTGGATCGCACATATGCGCCCGTCCTCCTCTCGCAACTGCCACCTTTTCCACCCGGCGATTGGAACGAGGGCCGCGTAGGAAAGGATGAGCGCACAGGGGAGCCGTGCTTCTGTGAGACGAGGCGGAGCAGCCTCCCTGGTATCGGCGACGTCTGGCACAAGACCATGATCGATCATCTGGAGCTCCACCAGCTCGACCGCGTGCGTCAGACCCTTTACCGTGTCACCCACCCATCCTTTGATCGCCCAGTGTTGGCCAAGTTTGCCCAATTCCCCTGGGAGATCCCCTACTTTGCTGCCGAGACCACCTCATACGAGTGGATCCACGGCCGGGGAATCGGCCCCGCGTTTCTCGGACACATCCACGAGAACGGCCGAGTCATCGGCTTTTTGATTGAAGAGGTTCCGGACGCCCGGACCGCAGAACCCGACGACCTGGCTGCCTGCCAGCGAAGCCTACAAAAGCTGCACGAGCTGGGTATACTACATGGAGATATCAACAAGCACAACTTCTTGATCCGAGGCGGCGACGGCGAAGCCGTTCTGATCGATTTTGAGACAGCGCACAAGTGTACGGACCAGGAGCTACTAGATGCAGAGTACAAACATCTGCAGGATAGTTTAGCGGACACGTCAGGTCGAGGAGGTGCGGGTATGGCGAGCGATTCAAGTTCAGACTAAGGAAGTCAAGAGAGGAGTGAGGATCACAGTACTTGGGTACATCGCCAATTCGGCTTGAGCGTACCTATTGCTTCGTGCCTTGGCTATTCACCAAGCATGGACACACAAACAATGAGTGATTCGTTGCCAAGCGGGTACACCTTGTCATTCATTATCAGAGGACAAGAAGTGATTGGCTCACTGCTTGCAGAGGAATCATGTAAGTCTCAATTATGATCAGTAAACATATTATTCAACATCTGACCACATATCACAGGCATTGGACTTTTGATACCAGAATAGACGAGACTTTTCAGATTTTTAACTAAATGCTACATTGTGCTCGCCAAGTCAAGGAATCTCCAAGACATCCATTGTTACCCAATCCGCCTAATTAACGCCTAAAGCTCCATGGAAAATGCTATCCATACCCAATTCTATCGCTCAAACAATGATCTGCTGGACGTACTGGGGTCCGAAGCCAGCCTCACCGAACTTGGAGCCGGGGAGGGAAGCGATAGGCTTCTCCTGAAGCTTGCCGTTGTTACCACGCTTGAGAGCAACCAGACCCAAGGGACCGTCCTGGTTACCGGCAAAGACGTGTTGGGCGGTGGAACTGAAGCTGATCATGCGAGGCAGGAGGCCGCCCGTGGAGACGCTGTCAGCGTAGGTGAGAGTGCCGCACTTGGCGATGGTGAAGTGGGCGATGGAGTCGGTGTCGTGGCCTGAGAGGCGGTTGGAGATGTAGAGGTCCTTGTTATTGGGTGCCAGAATGACCTCGCCGACAGCAGCCTTCTTGATGTCCTTGGGGGGCTCGTCCTTGCCGTAGGTGGAGATGGTCTGGGACTCGGTGAAAGCGAGGGTGTTCTCCTCGTAGGTAACCTTGTAGACGATGGCAGTGTTGGACAGCTCACAGCCAACAATGTAGTGAGTGGCCTTTTCAGCACCGCTGGGGTAAAAGACACCATGGCGGGGACCACAGCCAGCAGTGACCTTGTTGTTGGAAGCGACCTCCCAGGTGTCGTCCTTGGAGTCAATGATGACAACAGAGTCAGTGCCTAGGTCGTTGACGGCAAAGTAACGGCCAGAGGGGTCCAGGATAGACTGGTGAGGATGAGAAGCAGCCTGTCGCTCCGTGTTGGGGCCAAGCTCTCCGGGAGACTTGATAGTCTTGACGAACTTGAGGCCACCATTTTCCGTGTTCCAAACGTCAATGGTGCCATTGCCATAAGCAGCTCCGACAAGACGTGTCTTGGCCTTGTTGAACTCGAGATGAACAACACCAGTGCTGCCCTCAAGCTCAGTCTTCTTGGTAAGCTTGTTACCCGTAAGGTCAACCTCAAAGAGACGGAGGTTTGCCGAGTTCTCGTCAACAGCGTACAAGAGGTTCGGGGAGGAAAAGGCCATCCAAGAGTTTCCTCCTTCAATCTCCTGCTCAAGTGTGAGCTCGAGCTTGCCGGCGTTGGAGTAGAAGTCAGCAATGTAGATGTGGCCCGAGTTTCCGAGGAGGATGCGCGCTGAGGGCTTCTCGGCGGCGGCGTAGGCTCCGCGGGGGGTGTGGGGGAGGGCCGAGACGGAGGAGGCGAGAGCGGCCGTGAGGCCAAAGATGGAGAACTTCATGATGAAGGATGATCGGTATGTGATGTTTTTTTTTTGGTTCAGTTACGGGTGATGAACTGGAAAGCAAAAGGAATCGCTGAATGGGGGTATCGAAAGCTAGAAATGTAGAATGACAAGAAGGAGGATCCGGTCCTAAGTTCTTGTAGGATTCTGACGAGAGATTTTTAAAAAGTGGGAAATGAAAGGGTTAAAGAAAAAAAAGGCTGACAGATCTTTGTTTCTGTTTTTGTCAGAGGGCTGTAAAGTATGATTGATTGATGAGAAAGGGGAAGAGAAAGCTAAAAAGGTGATGATCAACGGAAGGGGTGTGGGAAATATATAAGCACTCAGCCCTTCGGGGAAGGGAAGTCAAAGCTCAGACAATGAGAGCCTGATTCATGCGCGAGAGACAAAACGATGCAGGGCTTTTTCCTTCTTTGAATCACGGTAGGTGAACAATCAGTGATTATTGGATACGAAACGCACTTCCGAGTCTCCTGGCGGCTGCTGCTCAAAGCCTCATTGACTGGGTTATGTTTTCTTGTTCACATATGAGGCGGAGGCGCAAGCAGGGGGGTGGTTGGGCTTTGCGGGGGCCACAGACAGGAACGGAATGGATGGATAGGAATAGAAATTTCAGGGGCTGTGTAACTAGGCTTGGAGCGAATAGTCTGCAGGCTATGTCTTGCACTTTTACAGCCTGCTTCTAACATGTCCAGGTGATCAAAATGCCAAGAATGTTCCGTGAGGATTGTGTAAGATGAGTGCATTTTGAGATGCACATTGTGAAATTAAAAAAAGTCTCATCCCGCAAGGAAACAAAGTTTTTGGTCCCCGATGAAACGAAACTCTCACCGAGTAAGCGGGGGGAGACCACAACGCTACAAGCCAATCAATCCATGGGCACTCATGCCAAGCCTTAAACGGGCTTGGAGCTTTAGTTTCACGGGGAAGCCTCACACCAAGATTCATTGGAAGGCGGCTAAACAGCCACCCGACGAGGAACTTGAGACAAGATGGAAAGCCTCAGCGGCTAAGGAGTCTATGCAGGGGGTTTTTATGTGTGTCGCGGTTATAACAGCTGAGGTCTTTTTTAAGCTTGATTATTGGGAGCCTGCTTTTTTTGCGTAAGGCTCGGATCGGATGGTTTAGGTGGTGGCATAGCTGAGTATCCTTGTCATTTCGAGGGTTGAAATGACCAATCCTTTTGATGTAAGGGTGTTCATCTCAAACACGGAAAGGAACTGATTTTCCATTTATTACAAACGAACGAAGGAACCATTCTCCTTCATTGGCAATATATTTCTCCTTTCTAGTCTTGGCAATTCTCGTGGTTCTTTTTCACTTCAACTGGCACATGTCACGTGCTGGATCAACCACCCCAGAGTTAAAGCAACATCCATGTACAGGGTAAAAAGAAAAATAGCTTCAAACACAAAAAAAAAAGAAAAAAAAACATACAGCAGCGGGGATTCGCTGGTCGTCACCGACCCAACTACTAATCCGCCCCTCACTGGCTTATCTATGGGAGAGCGGACGGGATCCCGAGTTTTCCAGTGGGTATGGTCGTATGTGGTAGATGGCTGAGGAAACAGGGCTGAACTGGAGGGTGCGGAGAGGATGACCGACGTCTTTCAACACATATTGAAGACGATCAATAGTAAAGTTTATCTAGCTATAGGACATATCTTGTTTCCTTGGTGATATTGTTTAAACGTTGCGTTAATTGGGCTCTGGAGATGAGGCGCATGCGACACGCTGCCGGGTTATTCGAGTATACTAGAACACAGCTTTGATACTGCTATGCCTCTGTCATTTTTACCAAAAGCTTCTCAGACGTATATAAGAGGTCTTTTATAACAGAAATGCAATCCGAATTCATATTGCGATTCTTTCTTCAATGCCGTTTGGAGGGCCAAACGTTTACAAGTGTCATATCCCAAAACGGCAAGACAAGTCCAACGCAACAAGATGATATCTCGATATAGTAAGAAGCAAACGCAAATGGCTTCAGTATTCAGAACAATTTTCCTCGATATTCATAGCCCTTACAAACGGATACAGACTTGTAGTTTATAGACAACCCATTGTTGAATGGCCTCAACCAACCAACATGAACAGACATGAAACTTGGAGTGCATTTCCCAGCTCATCGTATCTCCATCTCCGTCATCTCGAGATACCATTATCTCCCAACTCTTTGATTCCTCGTAGATTCTTCATCTCGGAATCTTCAATCCTTCTCAATACACCCTCAATTCATCTTGAGATACCCCCAATCCCTACCTCTAAACATCAACACCAAACCACCATCATGAGCACCCAATACCCCTCCGTCGGCTTCCACCCAGCCAACGAACACACCCACACAGTAATCTTCCTCCACGGCTCAGAAGAAACAGCCCGCCACTGCGCCCAACGATTCGCCCGACTAACCGGTTCATGCGGTCAAACCCTCCGACAAGAGTTTCCCACCATTCGCTGGGTCTTTCCCACTTCCCCCAACGCCAACGGATGGTTTCCTGTTCGTTTTAGAGATGAACCTACTGTTGATCAGCATCTTCAGGTTGAAGGTCTTGGCATCGCTGTCTTGCGTCTGAGGGCTTTTATTCATGGTGAGGCTGAGACACTGGGGTTTAGATACCATCGGGTTGTCATTGCGGGTTTTGGCCAGGGTGCAAGCGTTGCGGTTCTCGCCCTCCTTACTTTCAACTTCCCCGATAACCTTGGAGTCTACCCTCGTCTCGGCGGTCTCTTTTGCGTTGCTGGACGTCTCCCCTTTGCAGGTCGTGATCTAGAGCAGATCCGATCCATCCTCTCCCTCCCCGACAAACCCACCAACAACTCCGTCGTCTCCCACACGCCTATCCTCATCCAGCATAACCACGACGATGAAGTCACACCCGTCCGACACGGTTGCCAGACCTACGACGGGTTAGACTTTGTGGGTGCAAACCCCATCTGGCGAGAGTACCTCCATGGCGGACACTCATTCAACAGACCCGCAGGTGTTGATGATATTGTCGCTTTTCTCGGTACCGCTCTGGGCATTGGTCGCTGGGGACAGGACAGGGGTGATGTTTTCTGGTCTGGTAGACTTCCTATGCCTTCGCAAGCTGATGTTGCTGCTTACTTTGGCAAGGATTGGTGAGGCTTCGGATGAACTGAGCCTCGATGGAAGGGATGAAAATGTGGTGGAGTTGGGATGAGGAAAGGATTATACCCCAGTGGAGGTAATAGTGAATACGACTTATGACGATTATTAAAATGCAGTATAATTGCGATTAATTAATTGGTGAATGCTTAAAAGTTACCGTCTATTGTCCGAATTAACACCTATAACTCAAGACTCCCTCATATATCTATGTTCATACCCATTCCAAGAACAAACCCATAACCTATCGTCCCTCATATAATCATCCGCCCATTTATCATTCATCTACCATGTAATTCCAACCGCCTTACCCTCATACCTCCCCGTCTCCCCAACAATCAAATTCTCATAAATCCACCGTCCAACATCCTCCCTAGAAATAGTATACCCAAACTCCTTAACCTCAACACCCTTGACAGGATCCTCAACACCGACACGAATCTTCCTCTCCGGCACAGCCCCATCAACAAGAAGACTAGGCCGCACAGCAATCCACCGCTCAGAGCTAGCCTGTAGCCTCTCCTCCATGACCCTCTTGTCTTCGTGCGGTACGTGAAGTGCTTTGTACAGGGGGAGAAAAGCAATAGGCACGTCTCGTTGGAATTTGGAGATTCCTGTCGTGCTGATTACTGCTAGGAGAGGTTTTCCAGTTTTTCCCTGTTGACGAAGTGTATCTAGTGCTTTGAAGAGAGCATCCATTGCTTTTTCGCAAACATTCGGATCCTCGGTAGTAAGCTTTGCAAAGCTAAATACACTACCGATGGTGAAACACACAATGTCGACAAGACGAGATGGATCGGATGGGTTTACGAGGCAGGATGCCACGGCCTCTGCATCGTGGGCGTTTCCCTTTATGACAGTCAGGTTTGTCGGCTTGGAGGGGAAGAGAGTTGAGAGTTTGTCTGGGTTTCGACAGAGGGCTATGCAGGTGTGGTTGTTTGATATGGAGAGGTTGAGGGCTGAGAGGCCGCAGCCGCCTGTGGCACCGAAGAAGGCGATTGTCTTGGACATGATTGAGTAATTGGAGTGTAAGTGTAAGTGTGATGATGTTGGTGTGTTGTGAGTGTGTTATCGAGATGAAATGATGATGAAATATTTTTCTCATGAGGATTCATTCCTCTATATATCATATCCATCTCAATCCTTCCATCTATAGTCGTCAATGCAAACTTCCCAAGACCACAGTTCGCGCAAAGCTGGCCCCATACGGTTGGTACCGTTGCACTGCTAAGGATTCTACCCTCAGCCGCAGTAAACTCCCACAGCACTAACAAAGTTCATGTACCCTGCATGCTCGCGTTTCGCGCTCGCTCGTCCTTCGCTTGAAGAAGGATTTCGCGCGAACAAGGGTCTCTGCGTCTGATTTTCGTATTTTCTTCTCTGCGCCTTGATTCCATCATCTTTATTTAGGTTTAGCCGATGAATCCTTTGAGTCTATACCGGTGTAATGGTTCACCCGTTCATTACGCCCAGCCCTACGTAACGCTTTGAGTACATCAAATAACATCATCTTTCTCTTCCAATAACACAACTATTACAACTAACAACAACAATTTCCCTTGCCATAATGTCCCTTACATCCATCAACACTTCCCCAACATCCTCTCCAACTCCCTCTCCCCCTTCTCCCACTCCACCTCAATCCCCTCCCTCCTCCCATCCCTAACCGCAAACTCCACAATAACATTCTCCCTCGGCTTCATCATCAACCCATCATCAAACCCTCCCTCAACACTCAAATCCGTCCCTTCAGGAACCTTCATGTCTAGCGCCCAGACAATCTTGGCCATTACTGCCATTAGTGCTTGTATCGTGTATTGATCTCCCATGCATCGTCTCCGTCCTGCGCCAAAGATCCATGTGCTCTTACTGTGTTCATCTACTTGCTTTGATGGGTCTAGGTAGCGTGTTGGGTCGAATGCTGTTGGGTTTGGATGTATGTCTGGGTTGTGGAGGATGGCAAAGGCGTTGACTATGATGGTTGTGCCGCGGGGAATTACATAGCCTTTGTATGTGTCGTCTGAGTCTGTGACGTGTGGTAGACCAAGAGGAGCCGAAGGACGCCATCGAAATGTCTGACAAATGATCAACATGTCTGAATAGCTTCAAGGTTGAAGCACTCACCTCCATCAGACAGGCCTTTAAGTAGGGCATCTTCCCTACATCCTCACCAGTCGGCATTCTCCCTCCACAAACAGCTTCAACCTCTTCTCTCACCTTTTTCAGAACATCCGCATGTCCTGCCAAAGCCACGACAAAATTGACAATCGCTGCACTCGTCGTATCAAACGCAGCATCAAGCAATCCACCTCCTAACCACTTAACCTCCCTCTCCGACATCCCCTCTCCCAACAGTCTCGTCATCACAGGTTCATACTCCCCAACATGTTTATCTCCACCCTTCCGTCTCTGCCAGTTGCTCACAGCTTCCCCAATCATCTCCCCATAAAAAGCATCCTGATGCTTCCGTACAAAACGGGCATCTCGCTTCCACTTTGCAAGAAAAGGAGGTAACCACCGCAAAGGCGCGATGAAATCCACAGGCGGTGTCTTTCCTGGTTCAAGCAACCCCGTGAGAAGTTGTTGTCGGTAAAAGTATGTCCGTAGCAGATCTCGGTTGACATGTGTTTGGCCACTGAGTAAAATGAGAGGTGTGCTCATTGCCCAGACACGCAGGTGCTCAAGGAACCGAGATGGACTGTCGGCCAGGGCTTTGAGACAGCGGGAACTCACGGCGTCGAGGATAGGCACAATACTCTCGATACCCTGTTGACTAAGGAACCACCTCGCAGGTCGTTTCCACCGCTTCAATAGCCGATCATTGCGCTGAAACAAGTAAATCTGACCAATATCCGGCTCAAAGACGTGGTTCAGCGCGATGTAGTTGTACGGTCTGCCCGCATATGTGTTACCCCTGCGGTCATAGAGCTCATGTATGTCATCTGGGTCGTGGAGCATCACTATGTTCATAGGGCCGGCTTTGATTCCTAGGATTGGACCATATTCTTGTGCCCACTTGGTAAAGGTGACACAGGGTTTTGAGAGGGGTATGTCGGGGATGTTGCCGAGGAAAGGTGTTGTTGGTGGTCCTGGGGGGAAGTCCTTTGGACGACGAGTTGCCAAGTAGGCTTGAAGCAATAAGACTGATATTAGAACGAGAGTAATAGCCAGAAATACTGGTAGAGATAAGGGGTTAAATTGAGAAAGAGGTGCCATGTGGACATGGGGGAACTTGTCCAAGAAGTAATATGTAGTCATGGCAGCGCAGTTGATGGCAGCCCGACCACCAACTAACGTCAAGATTCAGGTAATAGTAAACTCAATATCTGGTCGTTTATCTTCCGAGTAGAGCAAGAATTGGTCAATAACCAAGTAGCATCACGGAAACCAATATCATCGCCATATCCCCCCATTTAATACCCCCTGAGCCCATTCACCGTCCACACATCTCGGCTCCCGACACCTGCGCCATCCGCATATAGCCCCCCCCCCCCCATTCCTGCTGCGATACGTTCGGTAGTTCTTCGAGATGCCGGCCTTCAGATGCTGACAGGAGCTGACAGCCCCTGGATCGAGAGGCCAGTCATGATGCATCCGTGCTTGAGGGCCACGCCCTCGTGTAACAGCCAAGCCAAACATAAACCAATTTGGAAGAGACAGTTCCGGTACTCCGGAGAGATAAGCATACCTTTCTAAACGGTATTGTCAAAGACCCCCTGCAGGTAATTCCCCTCTTCCTTTGCTCGTAGCAGCCGTTGCCTGAACCTCCCTCGCGCTGTTCCCTCTGTCAAGTCATAACAGAAACTCTTGTTATCAGCCTCAACACCGACTCCAATGCTATACAAAAACAACAAGGCAGAGAGACTGGCCTAGACCAACGAGGCGCATCCATGTGAGAACGTTGACACACCCACCAGGCAGTCATCACCAAACAGGCCTCACCGCACTTCGGCATGCGAACCCCAGTGTGTCTCCGTACTATCGAATACGAAGCCTCGCTGCTAGGATCCTTTGACAAGAAGCATTTTCCGGCCAATCCCCCGTGTGGAAGGGTTTCACTGGTGTTGTGTGTTGTGCATGATATAGGACGTCATAGAAGTTTTGGTAAGCTTCTTACATCAGTCTGCATCTTCTACTCTCCTCCGTGTTAATAGGCTTCTACTTGAAGTGTTGCTATTCTTAGACTGCTGTCTATCATTAAAGTGCGAATACCCTCATCCCCGTCATTACTCATGTGGCCTATTTTAAGAACCAACTCACTGCCAAATACAGAAATGCCTCGCCTCATCATTGGCCAGAAGCTCCTCAACACGAAACATCAGAAGCAAGTTCCTGCATTACACTTCTTCACAACAAAATGACAAAATTTCAGTGCAGGGAGTGGACGGCCGTAGCCATTACCTCCACATTATCTTGATCTCTCTCTCTTTTCACTCTCTACTCCGCGTGTTCGTCCTGGCCCCATTGTGGGTCTTTACTGGTATCCTCCCTCTCACCGTGAACAAAATATAATCACAAGAAAAAGAGCCATTACATACAAGGCCCCAGGACGCGCCGGTCCGCAAAAAGCCATTGTTTCATCAGAGCAGAAAAACAAATAAACACAAAGAGATGCTATATAATCAGAAAAGGGGGACCGTCGGTGAGGAACAAGAGCAGGACGGACATGAAGAGACGAGACCACAATCATAGCCAGTACAGAGCGCAACCGGCAATGATGATGGCCAGGGCACTGGCACCGTTCCTGGAGCCAGCGTTGGAGCCCTTGCCCTCGTCGGCGCTAGAGCTTTCCGAACTGGAGCTGGAGCTGGAGCTGCCACACTCCTGGTTGAAGCTGCTCGTATCACAGTTGGTGGTGTCAGCAGTCTCATCGCTGCTCGAGTCATCGCTCGAGTCGCTGTCTGAACTGCTTCCAGAACTACCAGAGCTGGAGCCGGAAGATCCAGAGCTAGAACCAGAATCCGTGGAGCTGTCCTTGTCCTCGCTGTGCTCGTTGGCAGGAGCTCCGCTGCCACCACCGGGAATGGTGGCGGGCTCGTCGTCATCGTCATCTTCGTCCTCGTCCTTGTCTTTATCCTTGTCATCATCCTCATCCTTATCCTTGTCCTTATCCTCATCTTTGTCCTTGTCCTCTTCCTTGGGCTTGGTCACCTTCTTGCCCTTGTCCATGTCGGTACCGGTAGCCTGGAGAGAAGCAATGATGTGATCCTTGTCGCCATCGACAATGGTGTCGTTGGTGCCGCGAATATTGTTGTACGTGTAACTCTTGCCTTTGTTGGTGCCGGGAGCGGTGGGAGAGTTGAAGCACGAAATCTCGACATCAGAGAAGGTGGCATAGAAGTATCCGTTGTTCTGGATATCGGCAGCCTCCCAGTCAATGGTAC
This sequence comes from Fusarium oligoseptatum, assembly GCA_003946995.1. Taxonomy (NCBI): domain Eukaryota; kingdom Fungi; phylum Ascomycota; class Sordariomycetes; order Hypocreales; family Nectriaceae; genus Fusarium; species Fusarium oligoseptatum. The sequence continues at coordinate 36,149 of NKCK01000309.1, forward strand.
CACCAGCCCAGGCCCTCGTACCCTCTGCGTTCGTCTCCTTGCCGCCAGGCCAGAGGGAGAGCTGCACACGGGAGGGAGTCTGGGGGAACTCAAAGTTCTGCGAAGTCGCGTTCCAGGTCTCCTTCTTCAACTTGGTGCGGCCGAGCTTGCCATCGATGTACCACTCAATCTTCTCAGGAGTCCAGCGAATCTCGTACTCATGGAAGTTCTGAAAGGTGTCAGACAGGGTAATGTTCTCCGAGTTCTCGTCTATCATATGCGTTGTCAGCATTAACCGGTGTGGCGGTTAGGGGTATCACGTGAACACCCGGCGTCGGGTGACGTGAGGGTGCAACGCGGTGCAACGGTGGACGACTTACAGTTGGTAATGCCCTGGAAGTAATAGTTGGTCTGGGCAGTCTCGAGGTCGACACCGACAAATTCGTAGTCAATCTCATCCTTTACATCAGAGAACAGAATAAAGGCAGTAACGACACCACGACCACGGCTAGTCTTGAAGCGAGCCTTGACATTGCCGTACCACATGTAGACGGTGGAAGATAGGAGAGTGCCGACACTGTCCTTGGGCATGGTGAGGAGCACATTGTCCTTGAAGATGGCGGGTTCACCCTGGGCAACCCAGTCGGACTTGGAGGAGTCACCGAGGTACTTGCTGATGTCGGTGATTCGGTCAAGCGAGTTCATCTTCATGGTGCGGTCCTCGCAGACGGGGGCGGGAACGCAAGAGTCGAGGGAGAAGGACATGGTAGGGTCGCAACCACCGAGGCAGTATGCGCCAACACCGCATTCACCATAGGCTAAAGAAATGTCAGAATGCGCGCGATAAAACGGTGGAGAAAAGGGCCATACTAGAGCAGCAAGGAGATTCTTTGGGACACTTGCTGTTGGCGGTGCACTTGACGGTTTGAGCGCTGACCGAAGCGGCGCCCAAGAGGGCAGCCACAGCAAGAGATCGCAACATTATGAATATTGTCGAGTAAAACGAATAGTAGCGATGCAGGCGAATATGCTGTTGCGAAAAAGCGCCTCGAGTCGGTATCAAGCGACAAGAGGTTAGGTTCGCAATCAAATATTAGAGATATGGCAAGTCGAATGCGAGGTAACGACTGCCGCGAAAAGTGAAAAAAAAAACGAGGGCGGAAATATCCAAAAAAAAAAAAAAAAACACACGCAAATCCTA